>CM024755.1:142905129-143006392 GCA_014218235.1 Colocasia esculenta | reverse complement strand
TTTCGCTAAAATCATTGAAATCACAATTTTCTTCTTAGATGGGAGAGTTGACTTTTTATTGGTAAGAGATATGATTTTTTTGATATTTTTATTGAATTCAAATGGGGGGTACTTCCTTATTTACATATAATATCTTAAGTAAATGAAACTACAAATATAACATTTACTTAAATGATGTTCAGGATGTTCAAATAAATAAGGTAAGTGAAGGGGATCAGACGTACTTAAGGTAAGCTGAGGGAATCGGCCTACATCAGATGGAGTCGAGGTAGAATCGGGGTGGAGTCGGGGTGAGTCGGCCCGACTCCACCCGATTCTGGTCGATCCACCCCGATTCCACCTTATACCATGGGTGGGTGGTTGTCCCCCCCCCCCTCCCCCCCAAATCGGGTCGCCATTGGCCGATTCCGCTCCGAGTCGGCCGATGTTGTCATCCACCCCATATAAGAATATGTTAAATAGACTAAATCATCAAACTACCAACAACTCGGACTAGTCATTTTCAGAGCTCGAGCATGAAAAGAACTCTGAAGTTAAGCGTGCTCAGTTGGGAGTAGTCCCAGGATGGATGACCTTCCTGAGAAGTCTACCAACTAGTATGGTTGTTGGGCCAGTTTGTTTGTTGGGTCGTCACAAATGGTATCAGAGCCTTACCCAGCCGGAAGTGCAGGAACTAAGTGCCTGTGGACACAAAAAATTTGTTGTGCCAATTCCCCATTCCCAGAAATCCCCTCCCCTAAACCGATGGAAGCATCATCGGTTAGGGGGTTTTTTCCCCCTAACCGATGGAGCTATCATCGGTTAAGGGGGGCTTTCCCCCTTAACCGATGGAAGCACCATGGTTCGGTTGGAGGGGTCCCTCCAACCGAGGGTCCCGTTAAGGGAGAGGGTCCCCTAACCGAGGGAGTCATCGGTTAGGGAGTCCCCCTTTCTAACCGATGGAACCTCCATCGGTTAGGGAGGGATTCCCCTCTAACCGATGGAACCCCCATCGGTTAAAGGGGGTAGCCCCTAACCGATGGAACCCCCATCGGTTAGAGGGCTTTTAACCCTCTAACCGATGGTAGTCCCATCGGTTAGAGGGAATTTTCCCTCTAACCGATGGAACCCCCATCGGTTAAGGGTCTCCCATCCCACCATTGTAAAGGGGGGCCTTCCCCTATAAAAGGCACCCCCATCCCCCTATGAAAAGGAGAGGCCGACCCCCCCCATAAGGAGCTACAGCCCTCTTCTCAAAATGTTGTCCCCTATTTTCTAAAATCCCGAAAGAATAGAAAATTCCAAATTCTCAAAGCTTCCTGATCTCCTCCTCAAGCTCCCCTCTTGTGTGAAAGTGCCGCCCCCCTTCCTCGTTCGAGCAAAGTGAGAGAAATCGAGAGATCGTCTCCATACGGCATCGGCAATTCTCTCTTCTTAAGTCCGTAATAACGGCATCGGCCCCCATGGGCTATAGGGTTTAAATACCGTCCATACATGGACATATGGTATTTAAATACCTTTGTAATTCGCGTGCTCTGAATGCTACACATCCAGACGCATATGTGCCACCTCCCATCGAGTGCTAAGTCTCTGGGATGGTGTGTTTGTGTTTATATGTATGTGTTTCCTAGGGGAGACTCTGCCCAAGTGGAGATTCTACCCGAGGACATATTCGTATATTCGCAAATTTGTGTTTTTATGTATATGTTCCCTAGGGAAAACTCTGCCCAAGTGGAGATTCCGACTAAGGGCATATCCATAAACCTCAAATTTGCATTTATACATATATGCTTTCTCGGGAGGAAACTCTACCCATGACAAAGTTCCTTAAGAAACATGTCCATGTAACCACAGACTCGTATTTATATGCATATGTTTCTTAGAGGAGACTCTGCCCAAGCGAAGATTCTGCCCAAGAACATACCCATATATTCGCAAATTTGCATTCATATGTATATGTTCCCTAAAGGAAGCTCTGCCCGAGCAGAGACCCCTTCTCCAGAATAAACTTTGGGGAGCTCCCGCCCAAGCGGGGTTATAGCTCGAGAATATATCCATAAAAATGGCAATTTTGCGCCTATACATATATGTTCCTTGGCAGAACCTCCATTTGAGTAGAATCTCTATTCAAGAACATATTCATATAATTACGAATCCGCGCTTATGTGCATATGTTTCCTAGAGGAAACTCTGCCTAAGCAGGAATTCTGCCCAAAAACAGACTCAGATGTCTACAACTCCACATTTGTATGCAAAAAAAATAAAGGAAGCTCTACCTAAGTGAAAATTCTGCAAAAATATATGCATACACCCATGAAAAATCATGATTATATGAATATATTTCTAAAAGAAAAGAGAAAAGAGAAACTCTGGCCGAGCCGAAATTCTGCCGGAAATATATCCATATATTCACAGAAGAGTTGTACCCATGTGGGTAGTTTCTCGGGGAGAAACTCCGCTTTGACAAGGACCCTCACAAGAAATATATCCATATGTCTGCAAGGTCATGTCCATGCAAATAAAAGAGAAAAGAAGCTCTCTTCAAAGAGAGGCTTTGCCCCAAAAAAAAAAATATATATATATATATATATGCCATGAAACTTCATAATCTATAATCAAAGTCATACTATAAATTTGCACAACAACTGTGCCCATGTGGAAGCGCTGCCCAAGTTCTCAATACACCCAAAGCCCAGAAATAGTCTGCGGGTGTATACCCATTCCAAATGAAATTTCAAATCAAACAACACATTTTAAACCTCAAACGGGTCTACAAATATATACCCGTTCCATTTTCAAAATCATATTTCACACCAAAGAAAAGAGGCAGTCATACCATTTCATACCATTCAAAATGAAACAAACTCGAGCATTTTCAAAGAATAAAATGCATTTTCAATAAAAAAAGGGAAAACATCATGTTAGGACTTTCTAAATTCTTTTTATATGTCATCATCCTTGCTATGAATGGTATTCGGGTTAAAGCTGATATTAAATAATACCAAGGGCTTTTAACTCGATGTAAATGTAACATCGATTCCGATCGATGGAGGCAGAGGTCCAGCACATGCTACCCTGATCACCTGTTGATGAAAAGACACGGAATCAAAGAAGTTCAGATTAAAATTGGCGCACCCATCCGTTCCTCGGACACCAACACCCGTCCGTTCCTCGGACACCAATACCTGTCCGTTCCTCGGACACCAAAACCCTTCCTCCGCATCGCGCGGACTTTTTCTCCTGTCTACTAGACAGATTGGCACGCCCCGCAAATACCAAAATCCAAAATATGTGAAATGAATGAATACCATGAACCAAAATGAAATGAAACGAATAAACAAAATTGAGTGAAGAAAAATCTCGTGTCAACAATTGGCACGCCCGGTGGGACTTCTTCTCACCATTCATAGCAAAAAGGATGAGACATATATATTTTTCATGAAAACCCTAATTCTGATGTTTTCCCTTAAAGGTACAAACAAGAAGGCAAATCACAAACTGTTGAAGATGGCCGTCACTTATGGACTGCTCGTCATCAACAACTATGCAAAGTTCGGTTACCTGGCGACTCCAATCGTATTCGGAGATTTCCCAGCAATTGTCGGATCCCCTTATTCCCTAGGGGTGGTTCCGGCCTATGAAGAAGATGCTGCTCAAAAGCCTCTCTCTAACAAATCAACAAGAAACACCCACAGGAGCCATGGGCACATCAAAGCTCGTCCTGCTATTATCAACAGGGGGCACCCGAATGCTCTCCAAAGATAATGCTAAGAAGGGAATAAACCTAACTCTGGCCAACAACATTTATTGGCTGTGAGCCTAGGTAAGTTATATCCAAATCCAAAATTCAAAACCATAGCCAGTAAACTACAAAGGTAGGCTATCTCAAATCCAAATTTCAAACCATAGCCAGTAAACCACAAAGGTAGGCTATTTCAAATCCAAATTCAAAACCATAGCCAGTAAACCACAAAGGTAGGCTATATCAAATCCAAACTCAAGCACATGACCAACAAGCCATCAAGGCAAGTCATGTCCAGATCAAATTCAAAACCATAGCCAGTAAACCACAAAGGTAGGCTATTTCAAATCCAAGTTTCAAACCACAGCCAGTAAACCACAAAGGTTGGCCATCTCCAAATTCAAATTCAAAACCATAGCCTGCAAACCACAAAGGTAGGCTATGTCAAATCCAAATTCCAGTTCATAACTGGTAAGCCATCAAGGTAAACCATATCCAGATGCAATTTCAAATCCATAGCCGACAAATCATCGAGACAGACATACCTGAGTTCAGTCCAAAACCATATGCAATCCCAGAATATGTCAAAACCAAATACCAGATATAGCCACAAACCATCAAGGTAGGCTAAACCCAATACATATCCGAATCTGAAACCCAAATCCAAACTCAAATCCTAAAATCATGGCCACCAAACCTCAATGGTAGGCTCCACCAAATTCCAATACCATACCTTTAACCCAAAAAAAGGGGGCCATTTAGAAAAACTAAGTCTGCCCAAATCCGGACTTGTTCAATCCAGGCAATTTCCTTCAAAATCATATTTTCCATCTCTGCAACAAGGATAAAATAAAATCATAAAAGTAAAAGGCCATCAGCTGCCACCTCAAGATCCGACAAATCCATCATGATCAAAGGTCTGCAGGTACGGCTCGACGGAAGCCAACCTATCACCCTGCGGGATAGGTATGTTCCTACAATCCCAACCTCAAACCGCTTCTCAGTTTTGCGGCGGTTTCAAGGAGAATCAGGAGATCCTAAGAAGGAGACCGATGTCAAGCAAAAGAACCGGCACTCTCCCAGGTTCAAACAAATTTGGGTTCCAAAAAAAAGGAAGCCCAGAAACTCAAGAAGACTCAAGCAAATATAGCAAAGATGTTCAGTAAGAGAAGCAACGTCAAAGATGCTTCCCTTCAACATATTGAACTCAAGTACCATCATCGGCAAAAAAAAAAAAGGAAAAAAGGAAAAAAAGGGAAATCAAGCTATACTCCTCAAGGCCTGAGAAATATCCGGGTAGTCAAAGAAATTTCAACTTAACAATTCAAATCTCGCGTATCGATCCCTGATCGTATACGGTGAATCTCAATATTTGATAGGCTGGAGGCAATTCCTAATGCCAATACTCGTCCGTCAAAAAGACGACGTGTTACTTGGGCAGCTCAGGAAAAATCCAAGCTTATAATTTTCCCATACTATGTCTCTGGGAGAGACTCTGGCGAAAGGGCAAAACAAATCGCAGAAGCCAACCCAAATATTCCCACTAAGGCCATCGGGCAGTTTGCCAGAAGAAACCGCCAGCCCAGCAGACAAGCCAGAACATCTAGTCAAGCTCCCCCTCGTGTTGGCTTTCAACATGAAGGAATTCAAATCCCCTTCTTCAAAGAGACAAATGTTCAAATCAAAGAAGATGGGCTTCCTACTTCAAATATCAACGCCGTCATTGATTTGCCTACAAAGGAAAATTTCCAAGTAATGTCAGGTGATGGCAAATGCCAAGTGATGCAGCAATGTCAATCTCAAGTGGTTGCGCTTCTAAATGAAATGAGGCAATTGGCAACTTCAAGCCTCCATCATTCTACAGAGCCAGTCTCTACTGAAAATCAACAAATTTAGCATCCAGATGGGTCTGCCCCGGCAAATCATCCAGCAGTTTCTACAACTGGTCTTCTTCCTCAAACTACGAGTCAGGATATCATTGACTCGTCTAGTATATGCCTCCTCAAACAGAAACAATTCAAGGTATTCCCATTCAAAGGCATGAGATATAGAAGATTATTAAAATATGTTCGCTCAGCAGAGCGAAGCCATGCAAATGACAGATCTATAATCTGTTCCATATTCAGTACATCATCAATTCAAGAAGCTGCCAGAAACATGCCCTAAAATCCCAAAACTTTCAAAGTTTAATGGACATGGGTCACCACTGAAATATGTGATACATAATATATTGCCTTGGGCGAGCTCACCACCAACAAATCTTATCTCCTCAGATATTTTGCAACTTCCTTGACTAAAGTCGCATTTCAATAGTATTCAAAGCTCAAGCCCAACTCAGTTACAGATTGGACGGATCTGCAAAAGAAATTCCTAGACCGTTTCCAAACGGCTGAAGGGAATGTATCTCTCTCGCCAAATTATGCTCCCTCGAACAAAAGAAATGGGGAACCGGCAATCCACTTCATCAAGAGGTGGAGAAAGTTTAGCAAGAAATGCAATAACCTCCCGCTCAAGAAGATGCAATTTCTATCCGCCGAAAAGGCCTCATATCAACAGTCAACGAGAAAAACTCTGGGAAGAAATATCCAGAGTTTCGATCAATTAAATTTTGCAATAGCAGAAATTGAGATATTTTAGCCGAACAAATGGCTCACACATCTTATAAAGGCAAGCTCCCCAAAGAGTGCAAACAGCCAGCAAAGGAGGTCAATGTTATTGACTTCTCACCTGATAATGAAGCAAAGGGGGCAACAATCTCTCCTGCCCCAAAGAAGAAATCAGAAACCAAAGCTCTGGCGCCATCGTTGGCAGAGCGCATGAAAGCTCCCTATTCCTTCAAGAAGGAGCATACAAGAAGCTCTTTGATCTTTGTCTTGATAATCAATTAATATCACCGCCAGAACCAAGAAGCCGACAGATGTCAGCAAAGTCAATCAGCTCAACTATTGCCCGTATCACCGTATGGTGGGGCATCCAATCGAAGATTGTTACCTCTTCAAAAGCAGAGTCCAGAAGATGATCCAAGAAGGCCTCATATCTATGCAAACTGACCTGATTGATCCTCCTCAGCCTCATGCTTGGGATCAACCAGGGCAATCTGTCAATTTCATACATATGACAGAAATTGCAATGATACTGAGGACGATCCTTCATGTGATCCTCCCCAAGATAATTCAGGAGCTCATTCTCTACTAAGATCAAGGCATGATCCACATAGAATAATGAGGAAAGTCCAAAGGCAAATATACTCTTATGCATACTCAAATATATTCAGAACCGCCTCCTATGTCGCCATATGCAGACTCAATTGGGTGGCTATCCGAAGATCCTTCAACTCCTGTCGAGCCGACAAGGTTATATTCTTTCCCTCGACATCAAACTTTCTCACTTTTCCGGCTATGCCTTCAATCTGGATTGATGGATTACCGAGCTCCGGCAGAAATATTAGCCAATTACTGCCCGTATCATCAAATGATGGGTCATAGTATTAAAGATTGCATAAGATTCAAAAATGATGTTCAAAAGCTAATTGACCTGGGTATTCATCAGGTCAGCCTCATACTCAACAACCACCAAATGGACCAGCCAACCTGGATCCTATTAGGTGAATGTCATTAATGCATCATCATCTTTTGGTCTTCCTCGGTCATCAGTGGGGAAGCATTCAAATCCATATTTATCCAGTCAATCGTATACAAATGTGCATCTTCTATAATAAGCTTCTCATTTGCAACAAAGAGCACCAAGTTTATACTTGACAATCTCAGAAGGCAAAGTCTGGTTTCCATACTTGAACCAGCATCATATATCTTTCAGAGTGAAAGGAGATGTATGACTATTGTCTGGATCTCCATGATTTGGTCGAAACTCATATCTGGGAAGGAAAAATTGATCAATATGGGAATTCTTTGGCGCCAGCAAATAAGGTGTCATAACGAGCCTATGGTTCAAGTCCAGAATCCCAAGCTCTATATCCAAAGATATGTGAATATTATCATCATCCACTGGGCTATGGACGATACAGAGTCAAAGCCGAAATGGAGCAATTCAAAATTGATCTTTTTCAATACAGAATTAGAATATCAAAAGAAGCTGCGACAAAGCCAATCTCCCAGCAAGCAGAGGAGTTCGTGGATCATTATCACCAACTCCCATCTTCAATTATTGAAAAAGCAATTAATGCAACCTTTGTGAATGGGTCACTGTCGGCCCTCAAAATCAGCTAGTTCCAAAAGAGTCAACAACTCTACAGTAAGAGGCGGCTCCAACAAGAGAAGCATCTCCAAATCATCTTCAGAGCAAAAAGTCATAAGCTCACTTAAAGCTCCTCAGGTATGAAATAAAAATATATACATATATATATATAAACAAGACAAAAACAAAACAAAAAAAAACAAAAAAAAACAAAAAAAAACAAAGAATAATAATAATAATAATAATAGAAGAATGAAAAAGAAAAAGAACAAATGTAGCGTGATGCTGCTGCTGAGGTACCTCAAATATCAATTTAAAAAAAAAAAATCAATCAAAATTGAAGAATCAAATTACATATTTAACTCACAAATTTACAATATGGTGTCCAAACCTCAACCAAAGAAGCTATAAATCTCTCCAAGTGATAATACCAAACAGGCTGAAGGTAAGCCAACAATGCTGACATATCAGCGTCGGGCAGCAAATAATTCAAATCGTCGTCGCAAGAAAGGGCATGGTAAAGAGCAAAAAGTTGCATCTACTATTTTCAAGAAGCCCGATATCACAAAATCAAGCAAAGTCATTCTCATTCACGGCGAGGAGTCAAAGCCTCTGCCTAAAGCCGAAATACGGGCGGATTCTTATATCTTCAACCCTTCAGATGAAAAAGAAGAGCTGTCCAATATGCCTCCTCATACAAAAGAAAAGAGCCAAAGTCCCCATGCCTCATCAAATGAGCCAGACAACGCTCCTCTCTTTTCAAATGGAAGGATGTTGATTCCTCTCTCTCAAAAGAAATCTGTCAAGCCAAAGAAGCCATCTGAGTCCTCGATAAAGGGATCTCCCTCATCGGACCAGATACGCATCAAGGCTGATGACAAAATCTTTCAGCAACTCAAATCACTCCCTGTCAACCTTACTGTCTAGAAGGCAATTGCTTGGAGTAAGGACTTGAGGGAAACTCTCGTCAAAATACTCCAAGAAACAGAAATATATGAAGCTCATATGGCTGATTTCCAAGCTCAAATATATGAAGCACTGGCAGCAGATGTCACCTTCACAGATAAAGGAATGCTATTATGTCACAATCGTCCTTTATATATATATGAAGGGACAAGTCAATGGCAACAAATTGAGTCAGATCCTGGCCGATCTGGGGGCATCTATCAATATAATGCCTTATAAAGCCCTTGAATCTCTACATCTCATGCCTCATGTGCAACAGGTAAAAGATGTACGAGCCACTGGTTTTAAAACCAAAATTCAGAAGAAGCCATTGGAAGAGTCAGTGTCAACTTAATTCTTAGAAGCTTCACCACCAAGGTAGCCTTCTATATTATTGATGCTGATACAACATACAGAATATTGCTTGGAAGACCTTGGCTATAAAAATTTTGGGTCATCCCATCGACACCACATCAATGCATCAAATATGCAAAAGAAGGAAAGCAGTATATAGTCTTTGCTGATTAAACCCCGTTTCGGGAAGATGAATGCAATTTGACTAATGCCACTTTATATCTTGGAGGGCCAATTCCTCAACCCCTTGCCCAGTCTAAAGGGAAGGGTAAGCAACTTAAATGTTCAGATGAAGACAGTGAGACTGGCAAGCTTTTTGTGGTAAACAAAGGCTTTGCCAAATCACCTGCAAAGAATTCTCAAAGCAAAGTAATCCGCCCAGAACGGCGAGGTATCAGTTATGAAGCTGGCCACATAAGTCAAGCCATCAACGGGAGTATTCCTCTACCTCCCAGTCACATGCAAATTTACTCTCCAAGGCAAGATCAAAGTGTTCGACGATTGAAAAACATTCGTCGTCAAATATCGGGGAATGGGAATGGAAATAGACCCCGACAAAATCAAGGCGATCCAACAGCTGCCAATGGCCTTCGGCAAATTAATGAAGAAAGATACTCCCTTCATCTGGGATCAAGAATGCCAAATCGCCTTCAAGCAGGTCAGGGAATATCTTCTCACTCCACCAGTGTTGGGGGGCACCAATTGCTGGGAAGCCTCTCATACTTTATATTGTAGCTATGGAAGCTTCTCTGGGGGCTCTATTAGCACAAACAAATGAAGAGGGCAAGGAGCAACCTCTATATTATCTCAGCAGAAAATTAATCAGTCGGATGTTCGCCTTTCCCCTTGGTATATGGAGCGGAGGCAATGATACCTATAGAAATTGAAATGGCATCCTATCGGGTGGCAATCCAAAATGAACTTCAAAGTCAAGATCAAAGCTAAATAGAAAGAAGACTTGGGGAGCTCTCCAATCTCGAAAGAAGTCGACTTGAAGCATACAAATATCTTCAAGCATATCAAGTCAGAATGGCTCGTGCATTCGACAAACTAGCAAGACCAAGAGCATTCAAGCAAAGAGACCTCGTCATGGTCAAATGCAGAGAAGCAATAGCAAAAAAAGGGTCGTGCTACAAATTGCAGCCTACTTGGCTTGGCCTATGCATCGTCACTTTGGCATATGAAAAAGGTGCATATCGGCCGGTTGACCATAAAGGTACTGTGCCCTTTCCTCCACTCAATGGAAAACACCTGAAACTATACCATGCCCTAGAACATGAGTTCCTCGGCCAATCATCAAAAAAATCCAATCACCCAGATAGGCAGAAAGCTAGAAAGGAATGAAAGAGGCCCTCTTTGAGGATCCATGCTGAAATGGAAGCTTACCATAAATAAAGACAAAAGAATCAAATACCCACATGTCCATCATACAATCCCCCAATCCCTGTAGGAGCATGAAGCCAAAGGTACTCCATCCTGCATATTCCACTCTTCACCAAACTCATATTTCAAAACCATAGCCAGCAAACCACAAAGGTAGGCACCATCATATTCAAATCCCAAATATAGTCAGCAAGCCACCAAGGCAGGCCATATCCGAAATCCAATCCAAATCATAGCCAGCAAGCCACCAAGGCAGGCTAAATCAGATATCCAAATACAATTCCAAATCCAAATTCCAAAACTATAGCAACAAACCACAATGGTACGCTATATCAAGTCCAATTCCAAAATTCATAACCAGCAAACCACAAAGGTAGGCTATATCAAACTCATACTCCAGTCATAGCCGACAAGCCACCAAGGCAGGCCTTATCCAAATACAATTCCAAATGCAATTCCAATTCTATAGTCAGCAGACCACAAAGGTAGGCTATATTAAAATCCAGTCATAGCCAGCAAGCCACCAAGGCAGGCTATATCTGAAATTCAAATCCCAAAATAGCCAGCAAGCCACCAAGGCAGGCTATATCTGAAATTCAAATTCAAATCATAGTCAGCAAGCCATCAAGGCAGGCCATATCTAAAATTCAATCCAAAATATAGCCAGCAAGCCACCAAGGCAGGCTATATCTGAAATTCAATCCAAAACATAGCCAGCAAACCAAAAAGGTAGGTATATCAAATCTAAATTCCAATCCATAGCCAAAAGCCATCAAGGCAGGCTATACCAAATCCAATCCAAAATCATAGCCAGCAAATCACAAGGCTATATCATACCAGCCATTAAGTCATATCCAAAGCCAATTCAAAACCCAAAGTCCCACCAGCAAACCACCATGGTAGGTGATATCAAGTTTAAATTCCAAGTTCATATCCTAAGGCCATCAAGGCAACTCATATTCAAATACAATCCCAAATTCATAGTCAGCAAACCATCAAGGCAGATCATATCCAGATTTGATCCAAAACCACATGCACCAAACTATAAATGCCAAAATAAATCAAACCCAGAATACCAAATATAGCCACAAACCATCAAGGTAGGCTGAACCAAATAGAAGCCCAAATTCCATATCTTAGCCATAAGCCACCAAGGTAGGCTAAATCAAAATCAAAAACAAACCAAAACCAAAACAAAATCAAAATCAAAATCAAAATCCAAACCAAAACCCAAACTAAAGCCCAAATCAAAACCAAAACCAAGTCCAGAGCCAAATCAACCTAAATCCTACATCCAAAATCCAAAAGCAAAATCAAAATCTCATATCCCATCCAGAATATCACAAAGATAAACTGACATGTCCATATCCAAATCCGAAAACAAACCAATCTCAACTCCAATACAAATCTAAATGTAAATCCCTTATCCCTGCCCCAAGCCATCAAGGATGGGCGGAATTCAAACCCAAAACCATAAATCCAAACCTAAAACTCCATGCCAAAGTCTATATCAATATCCAGAATAAAGCCTGAAACTAAAGTAAACCCAAATCTCATATCCATATTCAAACTCAAATCAAAATACCACAAAGGTAAGACACCACCCATTCTGCAGCCACAATCAGACCACCATCCATTCAACTACCCAAACCAGTCGAGTACTCACCAGTCAGGTCAAAAAAAAAAAGAAAGAAAGAAAAGGGGTTAAAAAATAGAGATACCCCGATGGACTTAAGTATACGACTCACTGTATGCTTGAGGGTAAAAAGATCAAAAAAATCCGGCTGAGGTGAAAACCCAAAAGGGCGCTTCAGGCAAAAATGGGCAACCCCTCAACGTGAAAACCCGAAAGGGCGCGTTGGAAAAAGCTAAAGGGGGCCAGTCTTAGTGAAAACCCGAAAGGGCGCTAAGGCTGGTAATGTGAAATAAAAAAAGAGAAAAGAAAATAAAATGAAAAGGAGGATTTCTCAGTCCATTCATACATCCACAAAGCTATAAGTCACCACATCACAAACTTACAAAGGGTGACAGATACCACATGCAAAATAGAAGGAGATCAAGGCAACAAGCCCAATATACAAATGTTATGTTGTGAAACAAAGGCAGGAGGCTTCTTCCTCTCCAGTCGTTCAAATCCAAGTGCAAATCTCTTATCCCGGCACTAAGCCATCAAGGAGGGGCGAAATTCAAATCTCAAAGCCAAACAATAAACACCATTCCAGAGCCTATTCAAAACCAAGTCCAAAGCTAAATCATACCCAAAATCTCGTATCCATATCCAAACTCGGATTCAAAATACCACAAAGGTAAGCCAACATGCTCATGTTCAAACTCAAATCCACATCCAGATCCAAATTCCAAATCCGAATTTCCAATCATTGGCCAAATTCAAATCTCAAACCACATCCGAATACACCACTCATTCTACAACCAAACCCTTAGCCATTCAACTATCCAAGTCAGTCGAGTCCTCAACAGTCAAGTCAAAAAAAAAAGGGTTAAAAAATAAAGATACCCCGATGGACTTAAGTATACGACTCACTGTATGCTTGAGGGTAAAAAGATCAAAAAAAAAATCCGGCTGAGGTGAAAACCCGAAAGGGCGCTTCAGGCAAAAATGGATAACCCTCAACGTGAAAACCCGAAAAGGCACGTTGGAAAAAGCTAAAGGGGGCCAGTCTTAGTGAAAACTCGAGAGGGCACTGGGATTGGTAATGTGAAAAAAAAAAGGAAAGAAAAGAAAAAAAAAAAAAAAGAGAGAAAAAAAGAGGAGAAAATGAAAAGGAGGACCTCCATTATCCTTCACCTTGTATTTACAAAGTCACAAGTCACTCTCTGTACAAATATACAAAGAGTGGCGATTGCTATGTAAAGGTCAAACAAAGAAAAAGAGCAAGACAATGAGCTCGGCATGTAAATGTTATACTGAAAAGCAAAGGCAGGAAGGCTTTTTCCTCTTCAGCCGTTCAACTGCCTTGGCTTTGGAGGTTGTCAGCTGGCGGAGGTTCCTTCCGTCTCTTACATAGGCAGCTTCTTCTTCAGAATCTCTGGCCTCATCTCTAGCCTCCTGATTCAAAGAAGACCTCTCTTCATCAAGCTCGCGTTCCAGCCGGGCAATGTTCTCTTCCCGACAACCATGCTCAACACCATCGTCACTCGCAGCATCGCCTACTTGAAAGGCAGAATAAGCTTGAAATTCCAAAAATGGGCACCCTGCATCTCCCCAAAAAGGTGGAAAGGGAGGATTGGCCGCAGATACAGAATATGAATCCATCATCCCCCAGAGAAGAGTTGATCACAGAAGACTTGTCACCTGAATACAAGGAAGAAAGTCAATATCAGAAAAGAAAACATCATCTTTAAAGACTGTATATGAGCTCAGTAAAGGAAGTCACCTGCAAGAGTTGATTCCATGGCAGAATATTCCTTGGCAGGCATCGGAATATAAGCCCCGACAGGAGCAAAAGAATATTGTTCCGTCGAGACTCTCAGCTCAGCAAATGCAGAGGCACCGTCATCCGTCACAGCTATCTCAAGAAACAGACAGTCAGATGATGATTCATTATCATCAATCTCCGGCATAAAATCGGCAGCTGCCCATGAGGAATTCTCACGCTCCACTCCACAAAGGAGAGGAGAACCTCCAGGCAAAGAGGCATGGCCGCCCGAAGCAATCGGACCGGCACTTTTCCTCATCTGTCTCGTCATCTGAGGTAGATAAGTCAAAAAGGGAAGAAAGGATAAGTGATAAATCAAGAAGAAGAATCATGAATGACAATGATGAGAGAAGAAAAGAAAAGAAAAGAAAGTCACCGCCAGATGAGGCGGAATCTGCCACCCTCCTTTTTCCAGCTCTCTTGGGTCTGGAAGAAAAGGAAATATTCAAATGAGCTTCACCATTCCTGTCTCCAACAACTTTCGGAGCAAGGATGGTTGAGAATTCAAAACAGATATGAAAAAGAAAAACAAAAAATGATGAATGAAGTAGAAGAGAAAGAAAAAAAAGATAGCCGCGAAACCAAGAAGGTCAACCTCAGTAGCCGAATACCATGTCAAATCTCGGACAAAGCCGAGAAGACAAGATTCAAGAAAAAGATGTCAAATCCAATCCAAGCAAATGCCAAAAAGGCAAAGCTCAGGAAAGTGATATCAGATCCAACTGCGAATCAAGTCAGAATCACAAGTCAAAAAAAAAATCTCTCAAATCAAGTTGTTGAGCAAAGTCAGAATGACGAGTCTCACCAATTGAATCATCAATCATTCAAGTCCATAACAAAGCCAGAAAGGCAGATCTAAAAAATCCCTGAGATGAAATCCAGAAGGCAAAGACCCAGGCAAAGAAAGCCAAAGTCAGTTCTGAGTAAATCCAAGGAAGCAGAGCTGATCGCTCAGCATAAGAAGCATGACAAAGTCGATCGTTGCCCGAGGTTGTTGACTTCACAGTGCAAGTGCTGAAGCGTGTCAACTGTGGCTACAACTTTCCGATTCAAGTTTATTGTCAAGTCATGAAGATCAGAAGCACAGCTCGAAAAATGCACGGGACGTCCTCCTCCGCCTTCGGCTTCGGCGCACTTCCCGTGGGGGGCATTTGTGGACACAAAAAATTTGTTGTGCCAATTCCCCATTCCCAGAAATCCCCTCCCCTAAACCGATGGAAGCATCATCGGTTAGGGGGTTTTTTCCCCCTAACCGATGGAGCTATCATCGGTTAAGGGGGGCTTTCCCCCTTAACCGATGGAAGCACCATCGGTGGAGGGGTAAACCCCTACAACCCGATGGCACTACCATCGGTTAGAGGGGGAACTCCCTCTAACCGATGGAAGTTCCATCGATTAGGGGAGAGGGTCCCCTAACGATGGGACTGTCTCGGTTAAGTCCCCCTTTCAACCGATGGAACCTCATCGGTTAGGGAGTTCCCCTCTAACCGATGGAACCCCCATCGGTTAAGGGGGATTCCCCTCTAACCGATGGAACCCCCATCGGTTAGAGGGCTTTTAACCCTCTAACCGATGGAACCCCCATCGGTTAGGGGTCTCCCATCCCACCATTGTAAAGGGGGCCTTCCCCTATAAAAGGCACCCCCATCCCCCTATGAAAAGGAGAGGCCAACCCCCCCCCATAAGGAGCTACAGCCCTCTTCTCAAAATGTTGTCCCCTATTTTCTGAAATCCCGAAAGAATAGAAAATTCCAAATTCTCAAAGCTTCCCGATCTCCTCCTCAAGCTCCCTCTGTGTGAAAGTACCGGCCCCCCTTCCTCGTTCGAGCAAAGTGAGAAATCGAGAGATCGTCTCCATGCGGCATCGGCAATTCTCTCTTCTTAAGTCCGTAATAACGGCATCGGCCCCCATGGGCTATAGGGTTTAAATACCGTCCATACATGGACATATGGTATTTAAATACCTTTGTAATTCGTGCTCTGAATGCTACGCATCCAGACGCATATATGCCACCTCCCATCGAGTGCTAAGTCTCTGGGATGGTGTGTTTGTGTTTATATGTATGTATTTCCTAGGGGAGACTCTGCCCAAGTGGAGATTCTACCCGAGGACATATTCGTATATTCGAAAATTTATGTTTTTATGTATATGTTCCCTAGGGGAAACTCTGCCCAAGTGGAGATTCCGACTAAGGGCATATCCATAAACCTCAAATTTGCACTTATACATATATGCTTTCTCGGGAGAAACTCTGCCCATGACAAAGTTCCTTCTGAAGAAACATGTCCATGTAACCACAGACTCGTATTTATATGCATATGTTTCTTAGAGGAGACTCTGCCCAAGCGGAGATTCTGCCCAAGAACATACCCGTATATTCGCAAATTTGCATTCATATGTATATGTTCCCTAAAGGAAGCTCTGCCGAGCAGAGACCCCTTTCCCAGAATAAACTCTGGGGAGCTCCCGCCCAAGCGGGGTTATAGCTCGAGAATATATCCATAAAAATGACAATTTTGCGCCTATACATATATGTTCCTTGGCAGAACCTCCATTTGAGTAGAATCTCTATTCAAGAACATATTCATATAATTACGAATCCGCGCTTATGTGCATATGTTTCCTAGAGGAAACTCTGCCTAAGCAGGAATTCTGCCCAAAAACAGACTCAGATGTCTACAACTCCACATTGTATGCAAAAAAAAAAAGGAAGCTCTACCTAAGTGAAAATTCTGCAAAAATATATGCATACACCCATGAAAAATCATGATTATATGAATATATTTCTAAAAGAAAAGAGAAAAGAGAAACTCTGGCCGAGCCGAAATTCTGCCGGAAATATATCCATATATCACAGAAGAGTTGTACCCATGTGGGTAGTTTCTCGGGGAGAAACTCCGCTTTGACAAGGACCCTCACAAGAAATATATCCATATGTCTGCAAGGTCATGTCCATGCAAATAAAAGAAGAAAAGAAGCTCTCTTCAAAGAGAGGCTTTGCCCCAAAAAGATATATAGTATATATATAAATATGCCATGAAACTTCATAATCTATAATCAAAGTCATACTATAAATTTGCACAACAATGTGCCCATGTGGAAGCACTGCCCAAGTTCTCAATACACCAAAGCCCAGAAAAGTCTGTTGCGGGTGTATACCCATTCCAAATGAAATTTCAAATCAAACAACACATTTTAAACCTCAAACGGGTCTACGAATATATACCGTTCCATTTTCAAAATCATATTTCACACCCAAAGGAAAGAGGCAGTCATACCATTCATACCATTCAAAATGAAACAAAGTCGAGCATTTTTAAGAATAAAATGCATTTTCAATAAAAAAAGGGAAAACAACATGTTAGGACTTTCTAAATTCTTTTTATATGTCCTCATCCTTGCTATGAATGGTATTCGGGTTAAAGCTGATATTAAATAATACCAAGGGCTTTTAACTCGATGTAAATGTAACATCGATTCCGATCGATGGAGGCAGAGGTCCAGCACATGCTACCCTGATCACCTGTTGATGAAAAGACACGGAATCAAAGAAGTTCAGATTAAAATTGGCGCACCCGTCCGTTCCTCGGACACCAACACCCGTCCGTTCCTCGGACACCAATACCTGTCCGTTCCTCGGACACCAAAACCCTTCCTCCGCATCGCGCGGACTTTTTCTCCTGTCTACTAGACAGATTGGCACGCCCCGCAAATACCAAAATCCAAAATATGTGAAATGAATGAATACCATGAACCAAAATGAAATGAAACGAATAAACAAAATTGAGTGAAGAAAAATCTCGTGTCAACAGTGCCACACAGAGCAAAGTGCTACACTATGGGAGCCACCTCTTGAGGCCATAATGGCGCAAAGTGCTACATAGGGGGAGCCACCTCTTGAGCCTGTGGGGGCCACCTCTAGAATCCTGCCTGCATAGGGTTTGATTGTGTGCTATATGTGAGCAGCGACGAGGACGTCGCTTATATAAGAGGGGTAGATTGTAACACCCCATATAAGAATATGTTAAATAGACTAAATCAGCAAACTACCAACAACTCGGACTAGTCATTTTCAAAGCTCGAGCAGGAAAAGAACTCTGAAGTTAAGCGTGCTCAGTTGGGAGTAGTCCCAGGATGGGTGACCTTCCTAGGAAGTCTACCAACTAGTATAGTTGTTGGGCCAGTTTGTTGGTTGGGTCGTCACATCCATGGTAGATAGTCTTGTACCCCTTGGTGAAGGGAAGACTTGCTAGTTTGCAAGTGGTTGTATTACCTCTCAGTTGAGAGAAGGCCAGGTGCGCTTGGCAGTTAGTGAAATCCCAAGTGGTTGCTTGGGGACTAGACGTAGGACTTCCATGTGGGAAGGGCCGAACCAGAATAAATTCTCTTGTGCTTTTGTGTGATTGTTTCCGCCAAGTCTTCACTTGTTTCACGCACACCACACTAAGTACTAACAACTCTATTTAGTATTATCTATCTTTTAGATAAATTTTTAAAAACGCAAGAAATCATGTTCACCCCCTCTAGGACAACTATAGTGCCATCTCGATCCAACAGACCGAACTCCTGTGTGGATCTAAAATCCATGTGTCTCATGTAAGGTTTGGCAAGGTGGATCGCATCGGGCAAATCGAATCGAATCAGGACGAGCCCACTCCATGATTCGCTTGATTCGCCTTAGCCGCCCGCGGAAAGGCCAAATCGGGTGCATCAGTGCCGATTCGATCTGACACGGATCTAACCCGATTCGCTTCGTAGATCCGATTGGATCCACCACAGTCGACACCCTCAAGGGTCGACCGATACCCTACGAAATAAAACTATGCAGTCCTGATTCACACGGTTTCACACCAAAAACCCTTCTTTCTCCCCTCTTTCCCCCATTTCCCTCAAGGAAACCCTAGATCTACACTCCAAAAGACCTAAGGATGCTTCCACATGGATATAAAGGTACTTGGAGGCTTTTTGGGGCTGTTTTCATCCCTCTATTCACCCATTTCACTGTTTTGAAGGTAACCCACCATGTATGTTTCATGTTTTGATTTGTTTGTTGATGTATAGAAAATAAATTCTTGGGAAATAATGTTGCTAGTGATTAGTGTTCAATTATAACCATTTCTCCCTTGAATCTACAATTTTTTCACATGGATTTGGTCATTTTCTTCAAATTTTAAATTTTTAAAATTAATTTTAAAAAAACAATTGCAACCTATGAGCATTTCATAGTAATGCAACTTACGACGTCTATCTAACATGTTGTTAGAAATTATTTGTATGTGAAACCAACGGAAAAAAAATTGTCCAAAATGTAAAGGCAATTTGTTTTACATAGATGGCACCGAAGAAGGACAGTAGTAAGGACATTGGGTGACAGCATGGCACCGCATTGGGGAGTAGGCACAGTTACAAGTGCAACTATTGCAGCCATACGGGACAAGGAGGTGACGTCTCTCGCCTAAAGAAACACCTTGCAGGTGAGCGGCTAGCAAGGTACCATGATGTGTAGGGTTGCAAGTCAGTGCCCTCTGAAGTGAAGCGGCTCATGGTTGAACACTTGAAGGATGTTCGGGCCGAGACTGTAAGAAAGAGGGCAGACAGGGAGATGCAGGAGAGGGTCATCTCAGAAAGGCAGTGAGATGAAGATGATGATGATAAGCCAAAAATCTATGCATTCTTCCTTTAAGCCCACTTTGGCTTCTCCAGGTTACTCTTCAAATCATTGTGACTATTTTGAGTATTTTCTTTGACTCGTTCAGATTAATCTTCTATCCATTATAATAGATAGAGCTTTGTGACTTCCTGGTCATCAACTTGTCCAGTTGGATCTTCATACCGCTATGACTAATTAGGACGCTGAGGCTTCTTTGGTCCTTCGAAGATTTTGAAAGCTTTCAAATAGTTTTTGTCGTATGTGGCTTGGAGCTTTCTTTCTTTTTCCCTAATACACATATAAGCAGACATGTAAAACAGGATTTTCTAACAAAGATGTTATCTCCATTACAGATCGTTAGTTTCCAAGATATATTGCACGACATGTGTAAGTATTATATCACTGTAGCCTATGACTATGAGAAATGGTCTTGCATGGCTTGGTAGCATGCATGAGACCATACACTTTTCACATGGCTCAAGACAAATATGATAAAAGTTACTACTCAATAAAATGAGATGCTTATGAGATTTCATATTCAAATACGGTAGCGTATTTCAACCCTTGCATCTGCACAATTTGAAATATTCAACGTAAATCTTACTTTTAAATCTTGACAGGAAGAATGTGATCTTACTAGGATGTCAGGATATAAGCAAGTCACAAATCTCATACTGTATATCAACATGTTTGTAAGAATAATTATCAAATATAAAACATGTTGATTATCATGATGCACAATCAATAATGTTGTCATTAACACAACACTGAAAACATTGAACAATTTTACTCAATGTGTGAAAAAGAAATGAGATTAAGCTCAGTAGAACAGTGACCAAAAACACATACATTAAAACATAATCGAGTAGTTAAGAAAATATAGTTAAGCATAATCAATGTACTTAATCAAATAATAACTTAGTTCTCAATCAGAGCAACATTTAATCGCTTTGATGTTCCCTATAAATATCATCTATTTTGCTCCAAGGAAAATAAGTGCTCTGTAGCAAACTTAGTCGGTTCTTAGTATAAATCGAGATTTACAAACAATACTTCTTAGGATATAATCGATTGACTAATAGTTACAATGAAAACATAGTCCATTAAACCAATGTAAGTGTATCTAATAAACTACATGAAATAGCATAAATACTTAGTCACTTATCGGGGCAGCATAACTGTTTACTTCAGTGTAGGGTGGAAATCACTACATACTGACTTAACTGATTATCAAAACCTATAGTGAAAACATAGCCGATTACTTCAGTAGGTATCTACTACTAAGAACTTAGATTTTTCTTTGACCATTACACAATGGTACACCAGATAATTTTTGTGGGCCATTTAATTGATAGAAAAATGAGAGAAGATAGACTTAGGTGGTTTGAACATGTGTACCGCCGTCCTAACTCAGCGCCGGTTAAAATATGTGATTAAATCTTAGTGGATGCTAGTAAAAGAGCTAGGCGAAGGCCTAAGATGAGATGGTGCGATGTTATTAGGAAAGACTTGGCCTTCTTGGATTTAAACACGATATATCACTTGATAGAAATCTTTGGTGGAAAGGGATTCATCTAGCAGACCCAAAATAATGAGATAAGGCTCTGATGATGATGATGATTTAATTGATACCATAGTTGTGTTTTGGTGTTCAAAAAATTGATCTCTAGTATGATACATAGAAAATTAAGAATCATGATATTAATGTTCTTGAGACAATTAATTTCATAATGTGTTCATTGATTTCTCAATGGTTGTGAACAAAGAAAGATGTTGTCTAAGATACATGTAACATAGCATTGGAAAAATGTGATACATTTTATAAAAGATATACATGATAAAGCAGAAGCCGTTAGATTCAAAAGGTTAGTTGAAACATTCTTCACAGCAAGTGGTAAATTGTTTCATCATAGAATGTTTTGTAAATCACTCAAAACCGTGAAGGATGAAGGAAGCTGTAGGCAACACGGGGGCATTCTTATCCTCTGGAATCCTTTTGAGGTGGAGGGGGTGGCATAGGACAGGTTGGTTTGCAAGTGGGCTATTTCTTTGCACTTCAGGAGTGTGAGAGATGGCTTCTCTTGGGACTTTGGTAGGGTGAATGGCCCTCAATCCAGGAAGGAGAAGCGGTTGTTGTAGGATGACTTGCTTCGTCACCAAAGTAGTATTGATTGGAGTAGTTTTATCACCTCATGTATGAAAACATACTTTTAACACGTTCAATTGCTTCATAATAGTTAATTACTTGCACCATGAGGTAAATATTACTCCTCTTACCATTTAAATGCATGCATCGTTGTTGTTCTTCTTAGAATTTAAAGTATATATGGTTCTACATTTTTTTTTGTTTCTTTACTATTTTTCTTGATCATTTTATGAATTTTAAAATTATTTTTAATCAAGTTGATCCAATGTTGGTCTTATTTCCTTTGGGACTATTGAATCAACAAATCCAAGTCAGAAAATTGGATTATCACATTTTTTTGCCCTCTAGATCCACACCGAAAAGAAAGTTGGGGAAGGTGGTGTGGGTCTAATTCTTACTTTTTAGAAATAGACACACATTGGATCAATTTTAAAGGGAATGGGCACCACCTTCTCTCACTCTCTTTTGCCTTTTTTCTTCCTCTCACTCTCTCTCTCTCTTCCTTTTGAGCACCCAGTGAAAGTGGGCCTTGATTGGATTTCCCACCTCCACCATATGGACTTTATCCACCCAGTAAGTGGTGAGCTCACATTGGCCTTCCCACCTCCACCACATGGGTTTCCAATCAGAACTTTCTTCCCCTTCTCTAATTTTGGTATTGGATTTTTTTGCATAAATACACTTGTACGCACTTTCAAATATACGCCTCACTTTAGCATATTACCAAAAATATCATCTAAATACCTTCTTAGGTTGCATTTATACCCCTGCGGTTACCTGTCGTCAAGTAGAAGTGAATATTCGCCAATATCGATGAAAATCATTAGTTATCGTCAAATACCTAAAATATCCCCTTTCCAAAAGCCCCATCTATAGGCCTCTCTATCAGGTCATCATCTGTAGGGCTCCCAGTACTGACGAGCCAATCTGGCAGCCCCCAACGCCCCTTGCGGCATCCCCTATGGTTGTCACCTCCCCACCGTCAAAGAGCGCCACCTCCCCTGCCCCCGCAGCTGCACCGAAGAAATAGACCCTCTCTCATCCCCGTTGCCACCCTGGTCACGTCACCCACCACCTCTGCTCCCTTCAACAGAGGAGAAGGCTGCAGCATAACCCATATTTATGAGGATATTTATGCAAAATATTCACATGTTCTTTTCTCTTTATTCTCTTATCTCTTTTGTTCTCTTAGCCCTTTTCCTTTGCTACAGCCTTCTCCTCCTTTCTTTTTCTTTTATTCTTGGGCTGGCACTGAGAAGTTGGTAGTGGTGTTGTCTTCTCTGCTGCAATCCCCTTCTTCCCTTCTTTTGGACTGGTGCTGAAGATTCGTATTATTGTCATGGCTACTTCTCTCCTGCCCTTTTGTTTTTATCTCTGCTTCTTGTTGGTTGTGGAATTGGCTAATTTAGAGAGGGGTGAATAGATTACCAACTATTTAAAACTGAAATGTGTAGGTGTAAAATCAAGTTGCAAAGCTGAACAGTTGATGGATGAGAATTAAACAGATCGGATCAAGTCGCGGTCCTAGGCATTCATCTAACCTTGATTATAAACAGGATCAATTCAGGCAAACCACATAAGAGACAGAAATTTTTAAAGTAGTTTAGTCTCCCTTCGGATCCCTACATCCACTAAACCAAGTGAGGCTACCTTGAATCACGTTCAAATCATGGAGAGTACACTCCAAAGCACCACTGATACACAGCTTTATACTGAGAGATTCACCTCTCAACACCGCTGCCAAACAGCTTGACACATAGAAAAAGCTTGCACAACACTGCTGACAAACAGCTTGAGGACAATCAGTCCAAACCCAGATCACAACACACCTAGTGCTAGATCTGAAACCTCTACTACCTAGTAGAGACGAAATCCAAAGAGGTTCACGATTAAAAGACAAAGCAGATGAAAATTGAAGAAACAAGGCAGATCGGGTTCTCAAGAACCAAATGTCAAACAGATGAAACTCGATCAGGCTGAAGCATGGATGGCAAAAACGGGCGGGTCGGGTCGGGGTCGGGCGGGTCGGGGTCGGGTCGGCGCCCGGCGACCCGAGTTGGCGCGGGAAGTGGCCGGGATCCGCGGATTCCCGGTAGGCGGGCCGGATCCGCCGGGGTCGGGCGACTCCGCATCCCGACTACCCCGACCCGCCCGACCCCGCGGATCCCCCTTTAAGGAGGGATCCCGTCCCGGGACTGCGCAGTCTGCGCAGTCCCGGGACCTCCCTTCCCAGCCCCCTGCCCCCCCTCCCCCCGCCGGAGCGCCTCCCTCGCCGCCGCCGCCGTCGCCGGAGCTCCGGGAGGCTCGCCGTCGGCCGCCGCCGCCGGCGCCCTTCCTCTCTCTCTGTTCTCTTCTCTCTCTTCTGTGAGGTGAGATTTTTTATTTTTTTAAAAAAATCTGAAAAAATAGGAAATGGTAAATAGGCTATAGATCTGTAGATCTATAGCATATTTAACATGTTTATGATTTCATTCTCTTAAATCTCCAAATTTAGCCCTAATTAGGGTATAAAAATTAGGGATTTGTGTCATGAATGAAATTAATGTGCAATTGAGTGATTAATAGAACTATTTTAGTTGATTAGAGTTTGTTGGTAGACTTAATTGCATTACATTAACTGTTTTTCCTGAAAATCCCCAAATGACCCTAATTAGGGTTTAAAATTTAGGGATTTTAGGTCTTTAATGTAATTATTATGTAATTGAGTGTCCAATATAGTTATTTTACTTGATTAGAGTTTTGTATGAACATTGCATGATCTGTTTTTTTTTAATTCTCAACTTAAATAATTAGGGTTTAAAAAATAAGAATTGTAGGTCATTAATATAATAAATGTGTAATTGAGTGTTCAATGTGGTCATTTGAGTTGATTAGAGTTTTGTATGTACAATATTTATAGTCTATGATATTTTTTTCCATAAATTCCCAAATTAAACCCTAAATAGGGTTTAAAAATTAGGGATTATGTGTAATTAACGTGCAATTTAATTGCATTCTTACACAGGAATATGGCACATCATGAACATGAAGAGCAAGAGGTGGAGCAGGCCATTGATCCTGGTTGGGCTCATGGTACTCTCCTTGATGCATCTAAGAGAAAAGTGAAATGTAATTGGTGTAGAAAGGAGATGTTTGGAGGCATTTATCGCCTTAAACAACATCTTGCTGGGATTGCTGGGAATGTTTCAAAATGTCCGAATTGTCCAATGGAAGTGAGAAATGAAATAATAGCATATCTGAAGGGGAAGAAAGCAGAAAAAATATTGACAACTCAGCAGCAACAAGAACTTCAAGATGAGCTTTCTGGGAGACAGATTCGTAGAGATTATGATCTACCAATTCCTGTGGATGATGATGATGATGATGATGATGATCCTGATCCTGAGTTTACTGCAGCGGCACGTGCTAGTCGCCGTTCTTATGCGGAGGAAGATGAGAGACGAAGGGGTTTAGGCACATCAGGTGCACATGTGTCTAGAGATGACTCTAGGACATCTCTTCCTAGGAGTACACAGGGTCCTATGGATGCATATTTGTATAGATCAAGGTCTGTAAAACAACCAGGAATCAAGCAGGCATTGAAAGGAGTGAAATCCACTGCAAAGGCAGCGAAGGGTGCAATCAAAGGCATTGTCAAATGGTTTTTACATGCAGGTGTCCCAGCACATACGGCAGAGAGCCCATATTTTCAGAGTATGTTGGATGCAATTGCGGAAGCTGGGCCTGGTATTAAGGCTCCTACAAGGAAGTATATTTATGATACTGGGCTTGATGATGAATATGAGGAGTTGAAAACATGGGTGAGTAGCTTCAAAAATATTTGGAAAGAACGTGGTTGCACCATTATGTGTGATGGTTGGACAGGGACCACAAGAAAATCCATGATAAATTTTCTTGTGTATTGCTGCGAAGGGTCTATTTTCTTTAAATCTGTTGATGCATCTAACAAAATCAAGAATGCAGAATATTTGTTTAAACTTATGGATGCAGTTGTGGAGGAAGTGGGTGAAGAGCACGTTGTACAGGTTGTGACTGATAATGAACCGAGCTACAAGGCTGCAGGTAGGTTGTTAATGGAAAAGAGACACCATCTCTATTGGGTTCCATGTGCAGCACATTGCATTGATTTAATGATGGAGGACATAGGCAAAGATTCTCATATTCATGGTATCATTGATGATGCTCAGATGATAACTTCCTTTATTTATAGTCACAACAGGATTTTGAATATGATGAGGAAGTACACAGATGGGAGAGATCTCCTTCGTGCTGGTCCCACCAGATTTGCATCCAATTTTATTTCTTTGGAGAGCCTAATGAAATATAGGCATCAATTGGCCCAATTGATTAATTCTGCAGAATTTTTGCAGCATGTAGACACTCTACGGCCTGATAGTAAAGATGTTGCACTCATGGTCCAAGACTTGATTAGCAATGCACGGTTTTGGGAGAAGGTTTCCTACTACCTCAAAGTAATAGAGCCTTTGGTACTTATCCTTAGAATGGTTGATGGTGACGACAAAAATGATATGGGATATTTGTACGAGGCAATGGACAAGGCAAAGGAAAAGTTGAGGGAAAGGAATCCTAAAGCATACAGAAAATGGTGGGCCATCATAGACAAGCGATGGGAGATGACTCTCCACCATGATCTTCATGCAGCAGGTAATTTATTTATTGTAATTACTTGCTGAATTATTTTATGATACCATACTTAAACCTCTTTTATCATATGCAGGGTATTTTTTCAACCCTAAGATTCAATATAAAGATGATGTGCACAATGACGGAGAAGTGATGAGAGGCACCATGAATGTCATCACTCGCATTGCAAGGAGCATGAATGAGAGATTAGACGCAGTGGCAGAGGTAGGATAGTATATTTTACTTTGCATATGTATGTATTTTATCATTTGACATGACATATGTCATGTGACTCATGTCTTCCATTTTCTAGGTGGAGAGATATAAGATGAAAGTTGGCATATACGGAGCATATGACATGAAATATGCAGCTGGAAGACTCAGTCCAGGTGGTTTTACATGTTTGGGTGTTTGCCTAAAATCATAAATATATTCTTTCACCATCCTTATAATGATTAATGTTCGGTTATTTTATTGTAACAGCTGAATGGTGGATCCAAGTCAATTATCACCAAGCTGGGACAAATCCCTTAGCGTATGTTGCAGTGAGAGTATTAAGTCAAACCACTTCTTCTAGCCCATGTGAAAGGAATTGGAGTACATTCAGCCTTATTCACACAAAAATCCGCAATAGGCTGGGTGTGGATAGGCTAGAGAAGTTGGTTTACTGTCATTATAATATGCGTTTAAGGGTGAAGCAAAAAGAAGAAAGGCAAAAGATAGAAAGACAGAGATTCATGCAGCTAGCTGGTAGACCATTTGAGGAGGTGGTTCCTGAGATAGATGTTGATGAGTTGCTAAATGAGGAACACCCTTTACATGCTTGGGTGGAGACGAGA
Organism: Colocasia esculenta; assembly: GCA_014218235.1. Taxonomy (NCBI): domain Eukaryota; kingdom Viridiplantae; phylum Streptophyta; class Magnoliopsida; order Alismatales; family Araceae; genus Colocasia; species Colocasia esculenta. Next base: position 142,979,078 of record CM024755.1, on the reverse strand, counting down.
GCTGAGGGAGAGCTAGCTGATTTTCATCCTGATGATCGGCTAGTTCAAGCATGTGAAGGAGATGTTTTATTAGAAGAGCATGTACCTGAGAGAGCTGAGAGGCCAGAATTGAGAAGATCTTCCACCGTACATGATACTAGTATTTCTTCATCTCAGCCAGAATTGAGAAGATCTACCTCCCAGTTAGAGCCCAAAAGAAAGAAAGACAAAGGCAAGAAGAAAGCAAAGCCAAACAAAGAAAGAAGAACAGAAGAACCAAGAAGAAAATCACAAGAAGGTGAAGAGGACTCTCCTGAGGCAGAGACACATATTGGGCAGCCATTTTCTGAGGCTCCACCCCTGCCATCTCATTTGGCTAGATTATATGAGGCAGAGAAATTACATTATGAACGTCGCAAAAAGAAGAGTACAAAAGAAAAAGAAAAAACAGTGGGGAGTGATGACTCCACCCAATCACCTGATGATGATGATGGTGCTGCTGCAGGTATTGGAGCCACGGGAGGTTATGGGCTTGGGGGTATTATGTCAGGATATGAAGATTATTCACAACCACCCCAACAACAACAAGGAAGCCAAGGGGAAGCACAACAGCAGCACGGGGGATATGAAGGCCAACAAAGGCAAGCAGGGCATGATTGGGGATACGGGGCTTCATATCCACCCTTTTTTAGTCCCCCAAAATTGCCATATTCAGACATCAGCTCTAGTAGTGGGCCTAGTTATTTGGGCAATATTCAAACTACTGGATATGGTAGTTTCTTCCCTCCGGGACACTCAGGAGAAAGTTCAAGTCAACAAGCAACAACACCGCGAGGCATCCAAAGAGGATTCCAAGATATTGCAAATTCTTTGTTTGGCTTTGGATATACACAGTATGGAGGACATGAGTATGTGCCACCTATTCAATCTCATGAGGTAGAGGATGAGGGTTCAGAAATGTCAAATTGAGAAGGTATTTTTATTTATTTCATGTTATCAACTTGTACATATTTTAATTTTTGCAATGTATGAACATTAATGATTATGTCTTTAGTCATTGTTATTGTTCTTCATGGTACATGAACATGATAAGATTTAAATTTCAATGTGTTTGATTTCAATGAATGTTGTATGTGTCTAGGTAATTTTCTGTAAATTTTAGGGATTTTTCCTGATTTTTTTCTGATTTTTTTCTGATTTTTTTCTGATTTTTTTCATTTTTTAAATAATTTTTTACTCTGGCCGACCCAGGGTCGGCCAGACTCCATTGGAGTCGGCCGGCTCCACCGACCCGACCCGACCGAGTCGGGGTCGGCTGGGTCCGACTCACCCAGCCGACCCGACCCTGCCATCCATGGGCTGAAGTCACCCTCTACTGCTTGAAGCAAGTAAGACTACTTCTCATCTTGATTCAGGGGTTGATTCAACTTGTAGGAGTTGAAGTCTTCATTTTCACAAAACAGCTTGCGCAACAAAAGGAATCAGGACGCAGATCAAACTTGTACTACAAGTCTTCCAATCCTCTGATCTTGAATCCATAGACTTCCGGTTGCAGAAGCTTGTCTATCGCTTACTCTCTCAGTCAATCTTCATCAGAGTTGCTCCTTGAGACTTTTTCTTCAGTGGGGAGTTCTCCTCCTTATGGACTCAAGCCCGCGCACCTCTTCAGATCATGATTGCACTTAACGATCTCTGGTAGTGGAATATCCGGTGGGCCCCTCATAGAATCACCATTTTCAACATAAAGGTGGGAGAATTTGCCGCCAATTGAATCTTTTGGAATCTTCATCCTCGTACCAACCTTTTCAGATGATTAGTCCTTAGACCATGTGCCAATCCTAGTACTTAAAATATTTCCACCAGAAGAAATGTGTGTCGACACTATGAAGGTATGTGTCAACACCTTAGTTAGGTTCGATAACACGAGTGCTTATGACTGCTTAAAGTTTTGAAGTGTGTTGACATATGAAGGAAGTGTGTCGACACCTTAGTTGGGTTCCATAACAAGAGTGTTTATGACTGCTTAAAGTTCTGAAGTGTGTTGACACATGAAGGAAGTGTGTCGACACATCCAATATCTTCTATTCCTTCAAGCTCAGACCTTACACAGATGCTTAACCTGTTTCGACACACCTTATGGACTGTGTCGACACTACAGACTGTTTGCTTCAGCTCTGGCTCACTGGAAGTCACCAGTGTGTCGACATCCTGATGAAGCTGTGTCAACACCACTCACCATATGCTCAAATCCAACTTACTGGATTCTGACCCTGCGTCGACACCCTAATGAAATGGGTCAATGCCACAGAAGTCTATCAGGACTTTGTGAGTTCTGGCTTGTATACACAGGTCGACAAACACCAAGAGTGTGTCAACACACAATGTCTATTTCAGGCATGGTTGGCCAAACCACACTGTACCAGTGCGGTTTGACCGTGCCACACCGTGCCTGGCAAAATACGGTATTAAGCATGGTCGGCACAGTCTCCCTCCCTCACGCACCACCTCTTCTTTCCCACCTTCTTCTTCATCCCGGCCGTAGGAGCCCTCATCCCTCTCTCTCGCGTTTCCTGTCTCTCTCTCTCGCGCGCGCTCGCTCGCCATCATGCCGTGGGGAGGAGCCCCCGTCGTCTCTGCCGATGTGTTGCCCCTGAGAAGCCGACACTCTTGCCACTGCCGCCGCGCTGCACCGCTTTTGCTGCTCGCCGCCGCGCCATCTGCCCTCATCCTTGCCGTCGCAATGCAACGCCCTCGCCCTCGCAGTCGTGACAGAGGGGGAGGGTGGGGAGCGAGACGGAGGGGGAGGGGCCGATCATAGCATGGATGGCAAAGTCGGCGGACTCGGAGCAGAGTCGGCAGACTCGGAGCGGAATCGGACTATGGTGACCCGATTTTGTGGGGGAGAGGGGGGGGAACACCCACCCACCCACGGTACAAGGTGAAATCGGGGTGGATCGATCGGAATCGAGTGGAGTCGGGCCGACTCAGCCCGACTCCGATCGATCCACCCCAAGTCCACTCACTCCAGGCCACTTCCATAGGAAGCAGGGCTCCTTTTAATGGAGTCGGCCCTAGTCGGGCCGGATCCGCCTAGAGAGGTCCGCTCCAAGCGGATCCGACCCGACTAGGGCGACTCCTGCGGATCCCTCCTTAAGGAGGGATCGGGAGTCTCGGGACTGCGCAGACAGAGTTGTCTACGCAGTCCCGAGAGAGGTCGCCCCCTCCTAGGCTCCCTGCCCCCCCTCCGGAGGTCCCCTCCCTCGCCGCCGCCGCCGGAGCTCTGAGGAGGCTCGCCGCCGCACGCCACTGCCACCACCGCCGCTTCTTCCTTCTTCCTCTCTTTTTATGTTCTCTGCTCTCTCTTCCTCTTGTGCAAGGTGAGTTTTTTTAATTTTTTTTTAAATATGAAAAAAATAAGAAATGTTGAATATGTTATAGATCTATAGATAAATAGCATTGATAAGATGTTTATGACCCTCATTCCCTAAAATCCTCAAATTGAACCCTAATTAGGGTTTAAAGATTAGGGATTTTGTGTCATGAATGCAACCAATATGCAATTGAGTGTCCAATACAATCATTTGAGTTGATTAGAGTTTTTTTGTAGACTCAATTACATTGCATGGTCCATTTTCCCCAAAATCCCCAAATTGAACTCTAATTCGATTAAAAAATTAGAAATTGTGTCATTAATGTAACTAATGTGCAATTGAGTGTCCAATGTAGTCATTTGAGTTGATTAGAGTTTGTTTGTCGATTCAATTACATTGCATGACCCATTTTCTCCAAAATTCTCAAATTGAACCTTAATTAGGGTTTAAAAATTAGGGATTTTGTATCACTAATGTAATTATTGTGCAATTGAGTGATCAAAGTTCTCACTTACATTTATTAGTCTTATTCAATTACATTCTTACACAGGAATATGGCAGATCAAGAATATCAAGAGCAAGAGGTGGAGTAGGCCATTGATCCTGGTTGGGCTCATGGTACTCTCCTTGATGCACGGCTGAAAAAAGTGAAATGTAATTGGTGTGCAAAGGAGATGTTTGGAGGCATATATCGTCTTAAATAACATATTACTGGAATTTCAAGAAATGTAGCAAAATGTCCATCATGTCCACTTGAGGTTAGGAATGAAATGAAAGCGTACATGAAGGGGAAAAAACTGAAAAATTATTGACAACTCAGCAGCAACAACTTTAAGATGAGATTTCTGGGGGACAGATTCGTAGAGATTATAGTTTACCAATCAATGTGGACGATGATGATGATGATCCTGAGTTCACTACAGCTGCACGTGTTAGTCGACGTTCTTATGCAGAGGAAGATGATAGACGAAGGGGCTTAGGGACAACAGGGTCACATTTGTCTAGAGATGACTCTAGGAGATCTCTTCCTAGGAGCACATCAGTTCGTAGGGTTGCCGGTGCATTAGGGTATAGAGGTAGACTCTCAGATGTTCATAATCCTACCCAGGGTTCTATGGATAGATCTTTGTATAGATCAAGGTTTGTGAAGCAACCTTCTATTAAGCAGGCCTTGAAAGGAGTCAAAGCCACTGGAAAGGCAGCAAAGGGAGCAATCAAAGGTATTGTGAAATGGTTTTTACATGCAGGTGTGCCGACACAGATGGTAGAGAGCCTATATTTCCAGACTATGTTGGATGCAATTGCAGAAGCTGGGCCTGGTCTTAAGGCTCCCACACGGAAGTATATTTATAATGTTGAGCTTAATGAGGAGTATGATGAGTTGAAAGGATGTGTTAATGGCTTCAAAAATGTTTGGAAAGAACGTGGTTGCATCATTATGTGTGATGGTTGGACAGGGACCACAAGAAAATCTATGATTAATTTCCTAGTTTATTGCTGTGAGGGTACTATTTTCCTTAAATCTGTTGATGCCTCTGACAACATCAAGAATGCAAATTACTTGTTTAGACTAATGGATGAAGTTGTGGAGGAAGTGGGTGAAGAAAATGTTGTACAGGTTGTCACTGACAATGAAGCGAGCTACAAGGCTGTTGGTAGATTGTTGATGGAAAAAAGAGAACATCTGTATTAGGTTCCTTGTGCAGCACATTGTATCAATTTGATGATGGAGGACATAGGCAGAGATCCACATATTCATGGCCTCATTGATGATGCTCAAATGATCACTTCATTTATTTATGGTCACAATAGGATTTTGAATATGATGAGGTAATACACAGATGGATGAGATCTTCTTCGTGCTGGTCCCACTCAATTTGCATCAAATTTTATTTTTTTGGAGAGCCTCATGAAATATAGGCAACAATTGGGACAGTTGATTAATTCTGAGCAATTTTTGCAATATGTAAACACTCTTAGGGCTGAAACTAAAGATGTTGCTCTCCAAGTACAAGATTTGATTAGTAATGCACAATTCTGGGAGAGAATTTCCTACTACCTCAAAGTAATAGAGCCTCTAGTACTTATTCTTAGAATGGTTGATGGTGATGATAAAAATGATATGGGATATTTGTACGAGGCAATGGACAGAGCAAAGGAACATTTGAGGGAAAGGAATCCCAAAGTATACAGGAAAATGGTGGGCCATCATTGACAAGAGATGGGAGATGACTCTCCACCATGATCTTCATGCTGCAGGTAATTTATTGAATCTAATTAATTCCTAAATTTTTATCATACCATGTTGAAAATTCTTATCATATGCAAGGTATTTTTTCAACCCTAGATTTCGATACAAAGATAATGTGCATAATGATGGAGAAGTGATGAGAGGAGAGATTAAATGCAATGGCAGAAGTAGCATAGAATGTTTTCTTTGCATATGCATGCATGTTTCATTTTGTAACGGTCATTTGACATATGTTATATCTTCCATTTTGTAGGTGGAGAGGTATAGGATGAAACTTAAGATATATGGAGCATATGACATAAGATGTGCAGCTCAAAGACTCACTCTAGGTTATTTTACATGAGAATTGTTGTCAAAAATCGTAAATTATCACATTTAAGAATTCACCATTATAAACTGATTAATGTTCACTCTTTTTATTGCAACAGCTAAATGGCGGATTCAAGTAAATTACCAGCAAACTGGCACAAATCCTTTAACGTATGTTGCAGTGAGAGTGTTAAGTCAAACCACTTCTTCTAGCCAATGTGAAAGAAATTGGAGTACATTCAGCCTCATTCACACGAAAATCCGCAAGAGGCTAGGTGTGTATAGGCTAGAGAAGTTGGTTTATTGCCACTATAATATGCGTTTAAGGGTGAAGCAAAAAGAAGAAAGGCAAAAGTTAGAAAGGCAGAGATTCATGCAACTAGTTGGCAAAACATTTGAGGAGGCAGTTCCTGAGATAGATGTGGATGAATTGCTAAATGAAGAACACTCTTTACATGCTTGGGTGGAGACGAGAGCTGAGGGAGAGATACCTGAGTTTCATCCTGATGATCGTCTAGTTCAGGCATGTGTAGAAGATGTAGAATTTGAAGAAAATGTACCTGGATATGCGTCTGTTCCTGAGAGAGGTCAAAGGCCCGAACTAAGAAGATCTACCACTGTACAGGAGACTAGACTTTCTTCATCTCAGCTAGAATTTGGAAGATCTACCACTCAATTGGACCCAAAAAGAAAGAAAGACAAAGGCAAGAAAAAAATAAAGTCCAACAAGGAATGAAGAACAAAAGAACCAAGAAGAAAATCACAAGATCGTATAGAGGACTCTCCTGAGGAGACACATATTGGGGAGCCATTTCTGAGGCTCCACCCCTATCACCTCACTTGGCTGGATTATATGAGGCAGAGCAAAAACATTATCAACGTCGAAGAAAAATGCTTAAGAAAGGAAAAGCAATTGGGAGTGATTACTCCACTCAACCACCTGATGATGATGATGGTGATGCTGTAGGTACTGGAGCCACAGGAGGTTATGGGCTCGGGGGTATCCTTTCAGAATATGAGGATTATTCAGCACCATCCCATCAACAAGAAGGAAGCCAAGGGGAAGCACAAGAACAACATGGGGGATATGAAGGCCAACAAAGGCAAGCAAGACAAGATTGGGGATATAGGCCTTCTTATCCACCCATTTTTAGTCCCCAAAAATTGCCATATTCAGATATCAACTCTAGTAGTGGGACAAGTTACTTGGGAAATATTCAAACTATTGGGTATGGTAGTTTCTTCACTCCAGGACAATCAGGAGAAAGTTCAAGCCAACAAGCAATGACACCTCGAGGCATCCAAAGAGGCTTCCAAGACATCGCCAATTCTTTATTTGGCTTTGGATATACCCAGTATGGGCCACCTGCTCAGTCTCATGAGGCAGAGGATGAGGGTTCAGAAATGTCAAATTGACAAGGTATTTTTATTTATTTCATGTTATAAACTTGTACATATATCTATTTGTTCAATGTATGAACATACTCATTATGTCTTAATCATTGTTATTGTTCTTTATGATACATGAACATGATAAGATTTGAATTTCATTGTGTTTGTATTCAATGAATGTTGTATGCGTTTTCATAATTTTCTACAATTTTTACTGATTTTTCAAAATTTTCCTGATTTTTCTGTGACTTTTCCTCATTTTTTACAATTTTTTTATCATTTTTTTACCTGGCCGATCCTGGATCAGCCAGACTCCAATGGAGTCGGACGGATCCTCCGATCTGACCCGACTCAGATCGGGGTCGGCTGGGTCCGACCCAGCACTCCGATCTGACTATGCCATCCATGGATCGGAGGGGAAGGGGGTGACAAGGGGGGCGAGACGAAGGGGAGTGGGTGACCGGAGGGGAGGGATGCGCGAGACAGAGGGGGAGGGGGGAGAGAGGGGGAGGAGGGGACTGGAAAGGGGGGGGGGGACCAGAGAGGGGGGGTTGGGGGGCGAGACGGAGGTGGGGCTCGCGGCAGTACGCGGTGTACCATACCGTCCCCGGAGAAACTTGGGTCGGCGCAGTACATCGGCATGGTGAACCATGGTTTCAGGTGTATTTTGAGTTTCTATCACTGAACTCTTTTGGTACCCGTTATAACCATTAAGAACTAAAATGTTAGACATCTTTTGGGCCATTAACTTGACTTATATATCATAGTTAGACATCATCAAAATCAGGGATACAACACTTCTATTGCTATTCACTCGAAGAATGGGCTTTAATAACTAGACATGTACCTTATTTTCCCCTTGACTTTTGATTGATTACATGTTTATGAACACTAGACATTTTTTCTAAGAGTATGAACCACAGCATACAGAAGCCCATTTGTAACGCATGCATAGAAACTAGCATAGACCAATGTCAATTTTTGTGACTTCGTTCTATAATCAAAGTGTATTAGGAGCTTCAGCCTGTGGCATCACTATTCCCCTCACCACCACACACATAACATATGACACATATTTGCTGTGATTTGATCATATAGGTATGTATTGTAACATACTGGTCATAACCCGACCTAGACTTTACAGAAAGACAGCTTGCTCTACGACTTTTTGTTTCAAGGCACTTTCTCTATCATTTTCTATAAACTGAAAGATGCATGTACTTTTTCTTAGAGAAGATACTTGCACTTGATAAGAAAACACAAGGAAAAGGACAGCATAATTCTCTCTGACACCTCTATGTGATGTATGCTAGGAGGCATAAGATGGAAAAGAATGGGGAATAACTTCCAGGTTAACCAATTCCAGGGGTCCCGGCAAGTTACAAATCCAGGTTAACCCATCATAACCTAGGTTACTCTAAAGCCCTTCTCCAGTTCTTCTATCAAATAGAATTCTTTTTTCTCAGAAGTTCCGGGATACAAAATTCATGCTGCCAAACCACTTTTGCTAGATTTTCAAGGGTTATCCGACAGTTAAGTGCAGGATAACCCACAAACAAAGAAGGTCCAAGAGTGCCCAAGTTCTTCCTTCTCTTCACAGACTGCCCCACCAACTTCATCACGTCGGCTCGGAGTCTTCTTAGCCTATAAACATTCTCTACAACATTTTGTGATTCATCACATGTTAACTGGGAAACTTCTCTAATATATATATGGAGAGAGAGAGAGAGGTACAGTTTATGTCCTATCATATGTTTGTACATTGTTGGTTCACAACTTTGTTTAATGGTTCTGTACATTCCCTTCTAAAATCATCACAAGATTGCATCCATAGCCAAAGCAGCCATAGCTCTCATATTTTTGATTTATTAAATATATTTAGTAAAAGAGCAGTGGTGCATAGGTGGGTCAACTGGCCTTGAGGCCTAGACCTTTCTCAGCAGAAATCTGAAAGGATGTCACCCTAACAGTAATGTAACTAGGCCACAGTCGGACATACTAAATCCAGCCAGAACCAGACAATCCTAATCTAAGTAGGACTAGAAGACATACATACAATCTCTCGATAACAGTGTATGGTTTTCTTGCACAAACAAAATGCCAAATGAGAAATGAATATACATGTCGATTTTTAACCAAAACTCAAAAACAAGAAAAATAAAAAGAAAGATTTCCCAACAAGCTATCACAATAGTTACTTTTTCTTTTGCAATTGGAATGTCTATTTGTACAGATCTATCCCACCTGTAGAGCTCCATTTCAATTTTCTATGTGCTGTCACTGCACAAGTATAGATTGCTTTTCTAGTCTAGATTTTCTATGGTTGTTATAGGAACTCCATTAACTAGTCTTCCATGAAATTTTATCCTTAGAATTAGTCACAAGCTTGATATTGTTTAACTTTATACATTTGGTATCCATGGTGACAGCAATGCCATATTTATTTATATACATGTGTGTACAGAGGATGATACTTCCAGCCTCAATTCAGTGTCGGACTGCTCATCTGGAGTTCGAAGAAAGCAGTTGCTCATAGAAACTAAAAGGAAAAGGCAACATTTGCATGAAACATCTGAAGAAGAATGATGGAAGCTGATGATGATAAAAACAAGAAAACTAGTCAAATGTTTGTCATGACCATGATTACAAATTTGACTCAATAATTTTAATAAGGGTCGATTAACTTTTAATCCTTGCAGTCTCAATTAGCTTTTAATCCCTATAAGCAGACTATTTAGCCTTGAACCCAAGAAACTTGACATTTCCTAGAAATATGCTCTTTCATAAACTAAAAGCTAATTGTAGAAGTTACCAAAAGGTTCCCAAAATAGACCTGCTTATAATGAAAGTTATGTTTCTTAGGTCCAAGGCATTAAAGCTAACTGCACAAGACTACAAGGAGTAGAAATTAAAAGATTCCATTACTAAAGCAGTAAATGTTTGGCAATGAATAACTGAATGCATGTTTCAAATGGTTATTCAGACATTTCTGCATTTCAATTGATAATATCTATCTTTTACAATCTGCCATAGAAAGATCTACATTGATTGGAGGCATCAATCACCATCTATCCAAATAGTGCCACCTGAAAAAAGCATCTTTATCTGGAACAATGTGGATGTTATAGATCAAACATATTCAGTGGTAACAATGGAAGAAACAAACTTACTGTTCTCAGTTGCTTTTGATCTTGGTTTACTGTACACTTGGAGCTTTCCTTGATAGAAGCACTGAAAATGACATAGCAGGTTCATTTTTCTAGATTGCAAAAAAAACTATTACATTTGTGTGCTCAAAGCAACAGTTAATAATTTAAAGAATAGTAGATCTCAGAGTACCTTTCTAACTGGAGCTGTAGTTCGAGACATGTGGCCTCTAATTCTTCACAGCAGTTAGTTTTGTCCCCAAGAGCTTCTTCAAGTGAAGAAAACTTTTGATGCACCCCATTTAATTCCACTTTTGCGGCAGAAAGCTGGGTATCAAGCTCTTCGTTCAGTAATCTCTGATGTTCAATCTGTGCCTCAATTATTCTTTTTGATTCTTTCAATGTTGCTAGTTCTGCTTTTAAATTCAAAATATTTTTTTCTGATTCCACAAGTTGTTCAATAAGGGAATCGTTTTCGCTAACTGATTTTTGTCCCACTTTCATCTCTTTCAGATGGTCCAACTTCATTGTATCATTACTCAGGCTCCTGCTTTCACCGTGAAGATTAGACCCCATTTCCTCCCCAGAGTTGTCAGTCACAGATAGAGACAAAGTTTCTGTTGTGTGTTTGCCTTCTAGAAGGGTAAACATTCGTCCTTGACATTGACAATTCCCTCCAACTGCCAGTTCATGTGACTCATACCAGTCAAGCTTCTTAAATGTATCTTTCATGCTGGAAACACCTTGAAGGGAGAAGCAGTGATTGATGATCCTTTCCATAGTTGAAATCAGGTGTTCAAAAAATATTTCACCTTTGGTCTTTTGAGACAGCACATCATTGCAAGTTTGAATGAGGCATTGTAGATTGGAAGTAAGTTCAGTAGTCTTCCAATGAAATACACATGATATGTATCCAGCATATGTTAATCTTCTCCTAGGAATGGTACTTTCATCATTTTTGGATGCTGCTTGTAGGATGCTGTCATGAGTTAGAAGTTTCTTGTTGATTTCTTCAATAAGTTTGATAAGTTTCTTTACTGACTTATCGAACATTGATTTAGACTGACTGGTAGCTGTTTCACCTAAGAATAAGTTGGCTCCATATTCTGCATCAAGCAAGTTGGGAGAAGAATGTTGAGTTTTCCGTAGATGCTCTCCATTAGCATGTAACACACCACATGGATGGATCCCAATTGAATAACCCTTGCTAGCCAAAGTGACTCTGACCTCTTCAAGAATGGAATCAAGACTCCTTTTAGAGACATGGTACCTCTGCAAAATTGCACTTACAACATCCTGAAGCCATCTAGAAGATTTCTCAAAAGATCTTGATCCTGATTGGATCTCAACGTTTGAATTATTAATTGCTTCTGGAGAATCATCATGCTTTGAGGTAGTGTCACAAGGAGATAGGCATGTGCTCTTTATGCCAGACAGAGAAGATGAATTCACAAGTGGCTTGTCCACACAAACTATGGCTAATTTTTCCATGTCAATAAAGTCATCCATCAAATTTAATTCTGACACTACAGAACTCTTGGGTGAAATGGTCAATGTTTTTACATTTCTGAAGTTTTCCAGTTCAGATATTAGGGCAGAAGCCCATGACTCAGCACAGCTAATGTTATCCTCATTGGCACCATTCTCACATGCTGAAACAACGGGCATATCATACGAAGCAGGGCTGTTTTTGGTGCCCCCAAAGTTAGCATGCCCCTTTGATATTTCCTCCAGCTTTTTCTCCGCGTGAGATAATTTTGAAGCAGTATGCGCACACATAACCCTTGCAGATTGGAGTTCACTATTTTTCTTCGTTAAAGTTTCTTTGAGAATTCTATTTTCTTCTTCTGTCGCATTTAGTTGCTCCACAAGTGAGTCCCTCCTGTGAGAGGAGTCACTATAGTTCTCTACTACAAACTCCCTCACCAACAGTCCTGTTGTGGAGTTCGGCTTTTTCTTTTTCATCTCATATGTATCTTTTCCCAGTAGTTCAACCTCCCTCCTCATTTTTGCTAGGGCAGCAGGTCCTGGTAGCCGTTTCCGTACCATCACACGTAACCGTTGGCATTCGGATTCAAGTTTTGCTATCTTCCTTACACTTTCCAGGTGTTGTTTATGGGCAGCATCAACTGACTTAAGATTAAATTCTCTCTCTTCATTTCGAATTTGGAGCTCCTTCTCAAGCATACAAACTTCATACTTTAGCGAAGCATTATCTTTCTCCAAGGACTCAAGATTTTCTGTCACTGCATTAATTTTAGCATATGCTTGGTTATTGCGTTCACTTAAATCCTCAATCAACTTTTCTTTGATTTCCAGGGCCTTGATCAGATTACTATTCTCACTGCCAAGTTTAGAGAGACATTTGTTTAGCTCCACCAACCTCTCCTCGAATTTTCTTATCTTTTCTTTCTCCCTCAATGTCTTCATAGCAGCATCACTGGCCATTTGTTTTTGTTCTTCATGACCCACTTGCAACTGCTGCTTGCACTCCTCTAATGCTGTCTCTATGTCGGCTATCTTTTCTTCTGCAGTAAATTTGCATTGTAATGCATCATCCAGTTCTTCTTTCAAGGAAGCTGCTTCTGCTTCTGCCTTTTCCCAACCTAAACAAGGGGTTTGCACTTCATTTTCAGTATATAAAACAGTATCATCAGGACGCAAGCTAACACAGTCTCAGTCAGGTAAGGAAAGAACAGTGCCAGGATATTTTACGGGACTAAAAATTGAATGAAGATAGTAAACAACCTTCAAGTGCTTCCTCTGCCACTTTTATGTGTTTTGCTAAAAGTTCATCTTTGGCAGTGGACTCAGTAAGTGCCGATGTTAATTTCTCATTTAAACTTTTCAAAGATCTCTCAATCTCTTCAGCTTTAACTGCCTGCACCAACCAAAAAAAATATCAGAGATAATGACTGTAGCGAAAATGAAATCCAAAGGAAACTCCTGCTTGCTACTGCATTATAGAAAGGACAAGTTCTAGTCCCTTTATTTTACTATCCCCTTTTCTGAAGGAAAAAACTGTTCTGGCAAATAACGAAGAGTAAAGTGACAGACAGTGAACTTGTTCTTCATATGTAGCACGCCACCTTTGAATACATATGATTCGGGTCTACCAATTGACCCATGACATTCACTGCCTCTCTGAAGGCGATCTTTCTCTCATGGGTTATTATGGCCTGCTTCTTAAAAGGTTGGAAGATTTAAATTACTGTTCCATCAACAACTGGTCGTGCAAAGAAGATCGAAAGAAATTTGTATGTTCAGCAAAATAGGGTCTTCAAGTTGCTGGCTGGTTTGAATCCGGAGTTTGAGACCCTACAGGTTCAGATTCTCAGCATGGAAAAACTTCCGTCTCTGGAGCAGGTCTAGTATAAGGTACTCAGTGAAGAAGGAAGACGCCAAGCCATGAATGATCAATGTTGTTTCCTCTCCAATGGGAGAATCTGGGTCCTACGTTAATGCTGGCCAGAAATCTAACAAGGTTCTTCAGGGTCAAAAACCAAGTCAAAGGCTTGAAAAATATGTAGTCATTGTAGTCTTGGGACTCATACAGTGGATGACTGTTGGGATCTTCATCTAGAGAAGAGGCCCACTAAACTTCAGAAAGGAAAAAATGGGTCAGCCAGTGAACGGATGTGTGGCCACAGCTCCTTTCGGACCGACTCCAGCACAGGATTCCTCTAGTTCTCAAGGTCCCATCTCTGCAGGGTTTGACATCTCAGGATATCGCACAACTGCAGTGCCTATTGTCATAGCTTAGTCCCACTGTCATCTCTTCCTCTGTTCCGTCCACGTTAGGTACTGCTAGTGCTAGCATTGCTATGAGCCTATGAGTGCCTCTGCAAGGTAGAGACCGGTCGTTAAACTCTGGGAAACCAATCATATGATTGGTACTCCTACACTTTTCACATCTTATTCATTGATCTCAAGTCATGAAAAGGTGGTTATTGCTGATGATTCCAAATCTCCAGTGTAGCTGGTCAAGGTTCCATCGGATTAAATAATCATCTGATCCTAACTTCTGCCCTTCATGTTTCTACCTTGTCTATGAAACTCTTATCTGTTAGTAGTCTCACAAAATCCCTAAATTGTTCAGTTACCATCTTTCCTAACCATTCTCTTTCAGGACCTATGACAGGCAAATGATTGGGACTGGGCATCAAGTTGGCGGCCTATACTACTTCAAGTCTTCAACCTGGGGATTGGATCAGCTCTCCACCTGACAACTAGAAGTACTACGGATCAGAAGTTGAAGGATATTCATTTGTGGCATTCTTGTTTAGTCTTTATGGGTTCCCTACCCCTCCTTGTTTGGTCAAATAAACCTCGAGTCTCTCAGTTGCCCTGTATGATCTCTGGCAAAACAATGTGGTACAAAATTTTCTTATTCAAATAATAAAAGTCAATTTTGATTTAATCTGATTCACTCTGATGTATGGGGGCCTTCATTCATTCCTTCTCTTGCTGATCGTCACTATTTATCAGTTTTGTTGTGGATATAATTATTGAAAGCTCAAGCAGAAGTTCCAAGGTGATCGAAGTTTTTATAGAATGATTCAAAACCAATTTGAGAAAAAAAAAATCAGGTCTTTCAATCTGACAATCCAAAAGAATATTTTGAAAAAAAATTGAATGTTTTTTTGGAAAATGAGGGAATTCTACATGAATGTTCGTGTGCTTATAGCCGTCAACAAAATGGAGTGCAGAAAGGAAAAATTGACACCTATCGAAACTGCTTGATTTCTTCTTTTCCAACAACACCTTCCCCACCATTTTTGGGTGAGGCCATCTTGAATGTGTCATAAACAGGCTGTATATGTCATAAACAAGATGCACATCCGGAGTCTCGGGTAATTGGGCTCCTACTTCTCTACTTTATCCAAGCCATCTTTTGTTTCCTCTACCACCTATTGTGTTTGGGTTGTCTTTGTTTCATTCATTGTCCCATGCTTGGCCGTACTAGGCTTGATTCCCATGCCATGAAAGGGATCTTCTTAGGCTACTCATCTACTTGGAAGGGGTACAAGTGTTTTGACTCAAAACTCAGACATAAATATGTGCTTAGGGATGTATTTATGGAGTGAGTCTTATTACTCGGTGACAGCTCGTTCCCAAGGGAGTTGCCTACACCCATTGTTCTTCGTACCCCTCCTCCATCTCCTACAGATGAGTTACTTTCAACGATGAATGTTGGCGATACTGCAGGTGCAAATGCAGAGTTAATTACCTACTCTTGACGTCTGAAGGTAGTAACTGATCCACCTGGGGATGCTCCTAACCATGAGAATGCTTTGTCTCCAGGCTGTTCTTCTGAACCTTGTTCTGATCATGACCATCCAATTGTTGTTCAGAAAGGCATTCACAAGTGCATAAAACATTCCATTTCCCAGTTCATTACATATTCACGTTTGTCCCCTGCCTATCACTCCTTTGTTTCTACCTTTACTATTTTTTTGGCTCGTTCCTCTGTAGAAACTGTGAACGGTGAAATGTGGCAGCAGGCAATGGAAGTTGAGATGCAAGCTCTCATCAAAAATCAGACCTGGGAATTAGTTGCTCCTCTCATTGGAAGGCGGCTAGTGGGATGCAAGTGGGTGTTCACTGTAAAATATCAACCCAATAAATCTGTGGAGCGATGCGAGGCACAACTGGTGGCAAAGGGGTTCACACAGACTTATGAGGTGGATTATGAGTACACATTTACCTCGGTCGCAAAGTTGAAGTCTGTTTGAGTGATTATTGCATTAGTAATTCAACACGCCTGGAGACTTATTTCAACTTGATGTCAAAAATGCCTTTCTAAATGGGGATTTATAGAAGGAAGTGTACATGCATCCTCCTCTAAGGCTTAACACTCATGGGAAGGTGCGCAGACTTCGGAAAGCTCTATATGGACTGAAGCAGTGTCCTCAAGCTTGGTTTGATCATTTTCGGCTGACTATGTTGCATTTTGGTTATACACAGCGTAATGCTGAATCGCTGATCACACTCTATTTGTAAAATGTCATGATGGGCGGGTTGCTCTTCTTATTGTTTATATTGGTGATATGGTTATTACAGGAGATCATGATGAGCAAATTCAGGATATGGGGAAACTTCGATACTTTCTAGGGTTGGAGTTTGCATACTCCAATGGTGATGTTTGTGTGTCAGCATATGTGCTGGACTTACAGAAACAGGAAGTTAGGTTGTTGCCTAGCTAATACTCCAAATGAGTCAAATCTATAGTTGACCAACCACAATGATGATCTTCTCTCTAAGCCCTAAGGATGATTGAGGGAACTATCAGATGACCGTTAAGAGACTCCTGTACTTGACTCTTACACAGCTGAATAACACATATGTTGTGAGTGTGGTCAGTCAATTTATGAATACTCCTCGGCTTCCCCACTTACAGGCAGTGGATTATATTCTGCAGTATCTTACAAAATCTCCTGGAAAAGGTCTTCTCTTTACCAACTGCTTCTTTGACACCAGTGTTTTACTGATGCTGACTGCAC
This sequence comes from Colocasia esculenta, assembly GCA_014218235.1. Classification (NCBI taxonomy): domain Eukaryota; kingdom Viridiplantae; phylum Streptophyta; class Magnoliopsida; order Alismatales; family Araceae; genus Colocasia; species Colocasia esculenta. The sequence continues at coordinate 142,962,127 of CM024755.1, read as the reverse complement.
TAGTTCTAAGAAGGATAGACAGTCTGCTTGTGGTTATTATGTGTTTCTTGGGCAGAATCTAGTTGCTTGGCATAGTAAGAAGCAAACGGTGGTTGCTAAGTTCAATGCGGAGGTTGAGCATCATGCGATTGTGCATGGTTTGACTAAACTCCTTTGGTTGAGATTAAAATTCTTCGTGATGTTGGTGCTGATTTCTCTTCCACTAAAGCTCTATAGTGATAACCAAATAGCCATCTACAATGCTAATAATCCTGTACAGCATGATCAGACCAAGCACATTGAAATTGATCATCATTTCATCAGGGAGCGCCTTGACTCAGGTGACTTGCATCATCCTTATGTTTGATCCGCAGACCAAGTTGTTGATATATTCACTAAAGGTCTTCCCCATGTCAGGATGATGACTTCATTGGACGAGCTGTGCACGTGGGACCTCTATGCTTTAGCTTGAGGGGAAGTGTAGAGAGAAGAGGCTGACTGGTGATCAGCTAGCGTTCTGGTTCAGGCTGATGGCCCCTCAGGCCCAGCCGAACCATCTTAAAGGGTGCAGGTTCATTACCAGATCCATTAAGATGGATCCAATTAACTTATAGTGAGTTGGTTTACTACTTCTTGTATCCCTGGGGTAAGTTCATTGTAACAGGGGCACTTTAGTCCTTATATGGTGGTGTTTATTGAAGGGCAGGTCTAGGAGCAACGGTAAGGTTGCCCCTGCGTAACCTGGAGGTCGCGGGTTTGAAACCTCTCGACTTGTCGGGGTAAGGCTACGTACATTGTCTCTTCCCCAGACCCCGCACTGGCAGGATCCTCGTGCACTGGGTACGCCCTTTTATGGTGGTGTTTATTGTAATAAAAGACAGACTGGTGACTGTGCAATATTGACACAGCCACAAACCCTACCGTCATTTCTCTTTCTCTTTCGACCTTTCTCTTCTCTTCTCTCTCATTCTTTCTTTTTCTCCCTGGTCTGCACCTCTTAGCCTCATGAAACCCTACACAACTACATTCCCTTTTGTAGTTTTACTTGTACTCTTACTCTATTCCTTTATTCTCTCCTACCATTTAGCTTGGCATTTTTTCATCTCTCGCTCTGTTCTTTCCTTCTCTCTAATGAATGAGGCTTCCTAAGGAATAATCAAAGTTTTAATGCATTACTCCACTCTGAACAAAACGAATCAGATTGTTTTTCAAGTAATGGCTGTGCTTTGATAAAAAAGGGGCATAGGCAGTGCACAAGGCTCCCACCAGCAAGGGGTCTGGGGAAGGGACGATGTACACAGCCTTATCCCGACAAGTCCAGAGGTTGTTTCCAGTTTCGAACCTGTGACCTCCAAGTCACGTGGGGGCAGCCTTACTGTCGCTCATAAGCCCGCCCTTCTGCTGTGCTTTGATAAATAAACAATAATCATACGATAGGCCACAAAGATGATGACAGCTGTACAGGGGCAGTTTTGTCCATGTTCTTTGTAGTAGTAATTGTGCATAGTGAGAGGTCATTAGGGAATAATTGTCTATGATATACTTGTCATCATTGTATTGGTTTTCATATAAGTTAAAAATAGAGATCTGCCTTCTCTATTTTCAACCGCCCCTTCCAATTTCACAACCCTGTGTGTATCTCCTCTTCTCATCCCTTTCTGTCGATACATCAATCATCTAGCAAGTGTTGGAGCAAGATGAAGTGAGGACACTGTGAAAGGTGTGTTTGTTCTGGTTCTCTCAGCCCCATGATCCTTCTTCTCCACAGGGGAAATTGGAGGTTCTTCAGGTCACAAGCATCTTTTCCCTAATAACAGCCAGAAGAATCGAGTTCTTGGGTGGTGCATAGCTAAAGTGAAACTCCTTTTGGTATGGTTTGGTTTTGGCGTATTTTCATTGCCTTCATGGATCATATACACATACTATTCCACAATTATTTACATATCTCTCAACTGTCCATGGAAGCGTGATTAAATACCAGGAGCTGTACGCACTACAAGTCACTGAAAACAAGTCTCCTAATAAAGCAAAATCCAAAAAGATCACATGTAAATTATATGCATGAGAGCTTGCCTAGACATAAAGATTAGTAAACTGCTTACAGATGAACGGAAAGAATATAACATAGCTGTGAACACATCAAGCCATATTAACTCCAGAAAATTTGTCTGGAGATAAGATACATGTAGACACACCACAGATACAAATGCACGCACTCACACATGCAAACCACTCAACATGGGATGTCAGGAGCCAGATTGTCCAAAAGTCTGAATGAATCTGTAAACAAGACTAGAGTGTTTTAGTCTTTTTCCCCTTTATTAGTTTAAAGGTTATAATGTAATCCTGTCTTCATTACTTATTTTTTCTTGTTGCCCCTGTCAGTTATGTTTCTTAAGAAGCATTTACATCACTTTGCAGTTATTGGATGTTGCCATGTTACAAAGAAAGATGGGTGCAGCCTAAGTATTCCTGAGAAACTTCTGGCTGCACCCACCCATGGTGTTCTTTTCCTCAGTCGCTGCCTTCTTCCTCTTCCTCTTTTCCTCTTCCTCTTATCCTCAGATACATATATATCGTCTTAGAGCAAGGAGTGATGCATGTGCTGTTCGTCTGAATGCACAGTCAATGGCCGGAAGCCACCTTTTGTGATTTAGAGTTTTTTATTCAGTAAACCCTATGCACCAGTCTGCAAACCAAGCACAGCGGTTCTTTGTCCCAACAGGACTTCTCTCCTCTAGCCTGACTCACTTTGGACCAGGGCTGATGTGCACCCACCCTAGAAGGTGTTCTGGGGCCTTATTTGGTGGTGAAAGGAAGTGTGGCCAATCAGGACTGGGACTGTTTCTTCTTCTTTGCCTACGCCTGTGCCAAACTAAATCTACTATCTTGCTCACCTTGACACTACTTCCCTTGCTTCTACTGTCTTGGGTAAGTTTGGTGCTAGTTGGATGGCACTTAATGCTGCATTTCAGCCCTCTAGTACCTCCCGGATTATTGATTTTGGAGCTATTGATCACGACTGGCAACTCTAGATTGTTCTCTACCTACTTTCTTTCCTTTGGCCAAAACAAAGTTTTGATGGTACCAATGCTACTATTGCTGGCAAGGGTACCATTCAGATTGAGGATTGTCTTTCCTTGACTTCTACTTTGCATGTTCCCACTCTTCCTATAAATATTTTTCTGTAAGTAGCCACAATACGTCTCTAAACTGTTTTGTAACCTTTTTCCTTTCATAATCATTGTATATTTCAGGATTTGATGACCAGACAAATGATTAGGAGTGGCCATGCGGAAAGGGGACTTTTTCATATGCAAGTCAAGGGGAGAACAACGCCACAATCTAGTGTTACTAGTAATGTTACCAGTCAAATGAAAGATGCCCAGTTGTGGCATTGTCATCTAGGATCTCTCTCCTTACGGATTCTTTTCCTTGTTTTCTTCAGTCAAATCAGAGTCTTTTCAATGCCTGGCATGCCTACTTTTTAATATTCCATAAAAAAACCACTGCTCCCTTTGAACTTATTCATTTGGATGTTTAGGGTCCTAAATGTGTTTGTTCTATAGATGGCTATTATTATTTCGTCATATTTATCGATGATTTTTGCCTATGTACTTGAATTTAATTCCTTACATCCAGGGAAGAAGTGCCCCGAGTAGGTGCAAGTTCTTTCCAAAATGCTGGAGACTTAGTTTCATAAAAGAAATCAAGATTTTCAGATCTGATAATGTCAAGGAATTCTTCTAAAAATTTTTGAATATATTTATGGAAGATAAAGGAATGATTCATAAATTTTCTTTTCCATACAATCCACAAAAAATAGACACCTTATGGAAATTGCTCAAGCACTTCTTTTCCAAACTCACCTTTCCAAGAAATTTGGGCAGATGCTGGCTTCACAGCTGCCAACATCATCAACCATATTCCATCTAGAGCTCTTATATTCCAAGTACTGTCCTGCGCCCCAGTCATATCATTTTTTCCTAGCCACCCAGAGTGTTTGGTTGTTTGTGTTTCATGGATATTCTCTGGCCATGACATTCCACACTTGATCCCAAATCTATTTTTGGTATTTTTCTTGCGTATTCCTTAACTCAGGAAGGCTACAAGTGCATAGACCCACAAACGGGAAGGAGGTGTGCCCAGAAGAATGTCACATTTTTTGAATCTCAATCATACTACTCCAATCCATCCAAGGGGAGATTACAACTCAGTTCGATTTTGTTTATGTCCCTTTCTTTATTCCTGGTTCTACGTCAGTTCATAATCATGGTTATTCCCTTGAAAACTCTAGTCAGGTTCAAGATGATAATGCTACTAATGCAAAAGTCTTGAGACTTGTGTGGCTGGCGAGAAGACACCTATTACCAAGGTTTATTCTTAGAGAGAGAACAAAGGGCCTAAACAACATCATAATCCTCTGGCAATGAAAGTCCTTTGGCCGATGACTGGATTCATGGAAGTCTCTCCAATTTCCGAAATTGAATCCTTACCAACTGGTCCTAGTCTTGAGCCTTTTTCAAATCCATGGTGTTGCTTACTAAAAGACCTTTGCACCTATTGCAAAACTATCTACAGTGCAGGTGTTATCTTCGGCTATGCATTGCTCATGGGGGCTACACCAACTAGATGTTAAGAATTCATTCTTGAATGGAGACTTGATGGAGGAGATGAATATGAGCACTCCACCTGGTTTTAATGCTATTGGAAAAGTTTGCTATTGTGTGTCCTCAAGAGGTCTCCAAGTGCTTGATTTGAGAGACTCAGGACTGCCATGTTGAAGATGGGATTCAAGCAAGAAGAACTGACCATACTCTATTTGTTAAATGGAAGGATGATCAGGTTGTGACTCGTCTGATACATGGAAATGATATGGTGGCCGTAGGAGATCATTTGGATGAAATATCCTACCTCAAAAGTAATTTGGTAGCAAAGTTTGAAATTAAGGATCTGTTGAACCCCACTAAAATACCAACTTGAGACAAACCAATCCACCACTTGACAGGCAACAAACAGTGTAAATGACTCTGGCCATCAAGTGTGGATTGAAATTACTGGCCTCCATCAAACAAGGAGCCACACACGGATTTCAAGACAAAATAACAAAACATGGGGACATCCCCACACCAAATGTGACTATGAATTACGAACACCACCGGACTAAAGGCAACAAATTTGGAAGCATCAAAGATGTCTACAATGCAGGCACCCTAAGAAGTCTCAAAGCACATGAGGATGTAAGTCCACAAGAGCAACACCATGAGGTGCAATCAGAACTTCATGAAAGAGGAGGGGTTCAAGGCCTCACCCCCCTCTATTTATAGAAGTTTGGACCTCTACAGGACCCCTTGAGAGGGGAAAAGAGACAGGAGGGGCACCCTCCTCCAGGTTTCAACCCGGAGGCACACCTTCCTAGTTCCTCCAGGTTGCCAACCAGGAGGAGACCCCCCCCCCTCCGGTTACCAACCCAGAAGAGAGGGGGTCTCTGGGTTGGCCCCCTCTCACCCCCTATAAATAGACCCCCTAAGGAGGCTTTGGGGAAACTTTGGAAGCCCCTTTGGAGCCTCCATACCTGCTGTCTGGAGCCTCTTCCCCTGCTGAAGAACCTCTCCACCTGCTGTTCAGAACTTCTCCAACCCCAAAGTGTGAAGTGCAAAGTGTAGAAAGCAAGTGAAGGAAAAGGGAAGGTGGTGCTCTATGCTACGAAGAATACATATGCATTAAATCTCATGTATTTAGACCCCAATCTAAAGAGGGGCGTTTATTGTATTTGTCATCAACATAATGACAAAAGAACTTGAATCTACATGTGCATGTTAATTAATGGAAAAGCTCTCATCAATGAGAAACCTTTCTAAAGAAATTCTGCCATCATGTGACTCATCTGTCTAAAGGTGAACAGATCACAATTAAACAGGGGCCAAAGACCTTCGTACCAAGTCAAAAAGGGGCTGTAAATGAGTGTACACCTCATCCCCTCAATTATTGTTCCCATGGTTATACAATTTAAAAAGAAATTTTGTATAAAAACCCTCATAACAAAAGTGCACAAAAGTCCTCATGGGAGTTTTACACAAGAATCCTCATAACGAGTTTCTATAAAAGACTCCCATACATAATATTTAACTAAAAAACCCTTACAAAACCTTTGCTTATGAAGATACCCCATACTTTGCAATTCTGCCCAGACTCCTGGAAATTGCATATATACCCCTGTGAGGGCCAAGTTATAAATCAGCACCTTTCTGAAAGAAAATTGTGAAGATATCATGTATGAAACTACTTATGATCTAGACTTCGCATTTTAAAGAGGATCTCCGCTACATTATCAAAGGTATTCAGATTTAATCCGATGTCAATAAACATCGACTATAGTCGATGGGGAAAGGGTCCGGTACACAAAACTCAATCGCCTGATAAAATAATGCGCGGAATAAATACAGCAGAATATAGGCGCAGCCGTCCATAAATGGACACATAAAATTCCCACATCGTGATTTTAAAGTTTTGTCTGTTATACAGACTAGCACGCCCATACATATAAGAAAAACAACATATCCCCTAAATTCCACATGTTCCACAGGATCTTAGCCCTCTCAAGTACTTTCTGAGAATTGAAGTTGCAAGGTCTCACAATTAGGTCCATATAGCCAAAGGAGGTATGCCTTAAGTCTTTTGAAGGAGACTAGGAAGATGGGTAGTAAACCAGTTGACACTTCTATTAAAGTGAACCACAAAGTCGATGAACATAATGGAGATGCTCTCTCTGAGACCAAAAAAGAAGATATCAGAGACTGGTTAGAAAACTAATTTATTTGACTTTAATCAGGCTAGATACTACATATCCTACCAACATTGTCAGTCAATTTATACATGCTCTCAAGACAGCCGATATGAAGGTGGTGGACAGGATTTTGCAGAACATCAAAACTTGTCCAGGAAAGGGACTATCATTCAGCAAGAAATTAGATCTGAATATAGAGGGTTTTCTGATGCAAACTGGGTAGGAACACAAGATGACGCAGATCTACCTGGAGATACTATATATAGTTACTTGGGTGGGAATCTTGTAAATTGGAGGATTAAAAATCAGAATATTTGTGCAAGGTCCGGTGCAAAAGTTGAGTATAGAGCCATGGCTGGCTCGGGCTGTTATTGAATTACTATGGTTGACGCTCTTGTTGAGGGAAATTGGTGTTCAGAGTGCACCGCCCTTGAAGCTTTATTGTGATAATAAAGCTGCTATAAAAATTGCAAATGATCCTATTCAGCATGACAAGACTAAGCACATAAAGATTGACAGGCACTTCATTCAAGAGAAATTAGATTTCAGGGAGCTTTACTTGTCATAAGTTAGCTTTGTTGACCAAGTAGCAGACATTTTCCCGAACTGCATTACCTGTGAAGATGTCTGTCTTTTTTCCTTTATTAGTTTAAAGGTTGTAATGTGATGCTGCAATTATTACTTTATTTTTTTCCCCTTAAGGGTGTCATTTTGCAGTTATTGTTAGTTGCCATCTGATAAGGAAAGATGGGTGGTCTAGCAGACATTTTCACGAAAGGCATTACTTGTGAAGATGTCTGTGGGAACGCGGAAAAAACACACATACATACATATATCGGGTTTATGTGTACATGCGTACATATATTATCCATTTTGTAGGAAAAATATATGGATGCAAGTATATCTATGCATGGGCGTGCCAGACTGTTTAAAAAAACAGACAAAGTTTGATATTTAAGAGGTGCATCGGGTATAGACCTATTTATATGTATATATTCCACGCGCGTCTGTTTTATTAGGCGATTGGGGTGGTCGTGTACTGAACCATTCCTGATGGGGAGCGAGAAGCTGAAGCAATGGTTTAAGCCCATTTGGAGATAGTTTATTTTTCTGTAATTTTTTGGTGCAATTTTCGCACTGTTTTTAAGTCTAAGGGTAAAATTGTCCAAAAGGGTCTATTAGAGTCCAATTAACTTTTTATTGTGTAATTTTTATTTCTTTATTTGAGTCAAGTCCAATTTGGGTAAGATTCTGTATTTTTCTTTCTTTAGGTTTCTAATATGACAAGTCTTATTAGGGATAGAAGTCTATCTTTAATTTGAAGTCCATTAGGATTGGGAATAGCCCAAATCTATTAAACACATGTATTGTTCTATTTTGAGATTATTGATAGATGAATTGAATGAAAGAAAAAAATAAGACTTGTTCTCTGCGATGGAGAAGAAGGAGCTTTGAGAAGAAGCTCCCCACCCCATAGTGGTCCCTGCGAAAGGGAGGGCGCGAAGCCTACATCCCCACCTTCTATCCCCTCTCCGGTGAGACTCCGGCTATCCTCCTCTTTTCTTCCGCTGTCCCCCACTCTGTCCCGCATCAATTTTGGTATCAGAGCAAAAACACGATCCCCGATGCCCCTTCTCTTCTTCCTGCCTTCTTCTTCCAGTTTCATCGCCCCGTACCCGCTACGCTTCACACCAACTCGCCCCGCCTCCATGGCCGCCCTGCCCTGCCCAGCCCCACGCCACCCTTGCAGCACAGCCCGCCTGCAGCACAGCCCGCCTGCGCAAAGCGCCAGCGCCTTCCCCTAGCGCCCGCCACATCGGCCAGCCGCCTGGCCTCCCCGCCCGCGACCACCTTCTCCAGCACCACGCCCGCCCCGTGTTAACCCTTGGCCCGCCTTCACCCTGGCCTCTTCAGCCCTGCGTCAGCCTTGCCTCGCAAGCGCACCTGCCTCCGCCTGTTGAACCACTCTATGGCTGTCCTTGTATTTTGGTGATAACAAAACTTATGATGATAACATAATGAATATTTTTGTTTCATCTGTGTCGCATCAATCCCATAGCAAAATGCTAAGTCTTTCATTGATGCAATATTTGGCGCACTAAAATGATAAAATCGATGTTTAATCAATATACATCGATTTCTGTTTAAAGTGCCAAAGTATCAAGCGCCGCAACGATTTGCTAAGAAGTCGATGCCATAACGATTTGATAAGTGGCCATAACGATTCTTCTTTGAGCGTATTGATTTGATAAGAGTCGTTCCCATAACGATTCCTTAAGTGACCGAAATGATTTTCCAAGAAGTCGATGCCATAACGATTTCATAAGTGTTCGCAACGATTTCTTCTGTAAAGCGCAAGAAGTCGATGCCATAACGATTTCAAAGTGTTCGCAACGATTTTTCTGTAAAGCGCAAGAAGTCGATGCCATAACGATTTCATAAGTGTTCGCAATGATTTCTTCTGTAAAGCGCAAGAAGTCGATGCCATAACGATTTCATAAGTGTTCGCAACGATTTCTTCTTTAAAGCGCATTGATTTGGTAAGAAATCGATCTCATAACGATTCTATAAGTGAGCGCAACGACTTGCTAAGTGAGCACAACGATTTGTTAAGAAATCGTTCCCATAACGATTTCATAAGTCATGCTCATAACAATTTCTTCATGGATTCTGTTCAAACACAGATTGCCTTATATTTCAAATATGCCTGGCGCTTAAATAAAAAGTCAAATATCTTCTGACAAAAAGCTGCATGCATATTTCAGAATCTTGTCAAAAGAGATATGACCTACTATTTTCAGTATGTTAGCAGAAGCACAGTACCATGCATCGTTTATCATAAACACTCTTTTATGCTAACACTCTCTTCTATGCTGACAGATCTCGAAGACCACCAGAGTCTGATTAAGACAAATGAAGAGGAGATGAGCAACGGCTAGAACTCCAACGGATCTCTTCAACGGATCTATTCTAAAGCTGCTCAATATAAAAGATGGAGCATTGCTGAAGAACAAGGAGAGCCTTTTCTTGAATATCCTTGAAGGAGTGTACATCTGTGAGAAGCACCTTCACGCCACATACACTCAAGGAAAGAGAGAAAGAGCCTGAGCCAAGAAGAAGCATTCAAGCATTTCAAGCTCTCAAGCTTCCAAGCTTTCAAGCATTCGAGCCTTCTTTTCTCTCTTCTGTTTCTCTCCGAGCTCATTGTATATCTGGGGAGAGTTTGGGACTGTGAGCTTTACATGAGTGTTCATCTTGTAAGGTCTCTCAGTCTGATCTTTCTAAGAAAGATCTGTGTCCAGCTGTAGGACTGTATACAGTTGTTAACCCAGCTAGGGGTTGGTGTCTAGCAGAACCTAACTGGGGTTTGTACCAGTTGTTAACCCAGCTAGGGGTTTGTGTCTAGCAGAACCGAACTGGGGTTTGTACCAGTTGATAACCCAGCTAGGGGTTTGTGTCTAGCAGAACCGCACTGGGGTTTGTTCCAGGAGGTTGGCTTCTTTACCTGTAAGAGAAGTGGGCTGCCTTCTTGCCCGGGAAAGAGAAGAAGACCTGGTGGGGGATCCAGGGTGTTGTAAGGTCCATAAGGGGGACTGTACCCTTGGTTAGTGAAATCCCAAGAGTTTGCTTGGGGACTGGGTACGTAGGCTTCCATGTGGGAAGGGCCGAACCAGGATAAATCTCCTGTGTCCTTGTGTGATTGTTTATTTGCTTCCGCACTGCTACTCTTTATCACACTAAACTAACCAAACTTTCAAGTGTTATTTTCTGTGTTTAAGATTCTATTTCAGATTTCAGAAAAACCTATTCACCCCCCCTTTAGGTTTGCTTGCTGCCGTACCAAAAGGGCAACAAGTGGTATCAGAGCGGGTCTCTGATCATTCAAAGAAGATCCAACGATCTTAGAGCAAAGATCCATGGCAGCTCAAGGATATGCTGAAGGTCAATCAGTCACCAGACCTCCATTCTTTGACGGAGAAGATTATCAATATTGGAAGATGAGAATGGAATGCTTCATTCGAGGCACAGACTTTGATCTGTGGCAGGTAATTGAGGTAGGTGATTTTGTTATTGTTCCTATTGAAGGCACTACTGTCATTACACCTGCTGATAAAGTAAATTATCTTTAAACTTTAAAGCTAAGAACTACTTATGTTGTGCCTTATCCAAAAGAGAATTTAGTAGAGTGTCTGCATGCAAATCTGCTAAAGATATGTGGGACAAATTGAAGCTCACATATGAAGAAATACCCACTACGGATGAAATACTTACTGATGCTCAAGTGTTAAAGAAACAAGACAGGAAGCTATAACTCCATCATCTCTAACTGTCGCCACTCAAGGGGAGCAACAAGAAACACCTCAGGAAGTTATCCTTCCACATGAAGAAGAAGAAATAAAGGAGGAACCTCAGATTGTGGGGAAGCCTCATATCTTTTTCAAAAAGGATATCTCTAAAGAAATAAGCGCTGAAGAAGCTTCTGATGATGAAAACGCTGAGGATAAGGCTCATAAAATCCAAGTAACTTCTCAGGAGACATCTTCTGTAAACAACTCCTCAGGTAGCTTCAACATTAAAGAAGAAAATGCCTATCTACTCTTGATGAACAAAAGGAAAAGGCATTCAAATGGGTATGGGTAGAGGATGCTCAAAAACATCCAATTGGTGACTACCAACTCTTCACTTCATTCTAATCTGAAGAGGAAGTAGTCATCCTTTAGTTTTAGTTTTGTATTTTTAATGTACATTTATGTTTGTTATATTCAGTAAGCTACAATGCTACTAACAGTGTTTGCAAGTTTTCTGTTAAGATGTATGCAGATAAAAATCTTGAAGACTTGACAAACAACATGTCAAAGGTCAAGAGCAACAAGATCAGACTTGCCTCACATTAGAGGGAGTCTCATGCTCAGGGGGAGCAAAGATTAAGGGGGAGTAAGTTCAAATATCAAAATTGTTGAACCCCTCTATGGTAAGAAATTCTCTCAAAAGGGGGAGAGAAAATCCTGGTAAGATCCATCCTTTTTGGTTAGTGACAAAAAGGGGAGAGTATGTATGCACTATGAATTTTCTGTATGTCTCTGCATGTTTCAAGATTTAATTCTGCATGTTTTCATGATTTAAAGCGTTTCATGATTATCCCTATCAGAAAATTCGCATAATTTTGTCATCACCAAAAAGGGGGAGATTGTTGAACCACTCTATGGCTGTCCTTGTATTTTGGTGATAACAAAACTTATGATGATAACATAATGAATATTTTTGTTCATCTGTGTCGCATCAATCCCATAGCAAAATGCTAAGTCTTTCATTGATGCAATATTTGGCGCACTAAAATGATAAAATCGATGTTTAATCAATATACATCGATTTCTGTTTAAAGTGCCAAAGTATCAAGCGCCGCAACGATTTGCTAAGAAGTCGATGCCATAACGATTTGATAAGTGGCCATAACGATTTCTTCTTTGAGCGTATTGATTTGATAAGAAGTCGTTCCCATAACGATTCCTTAAGTAACCGAAATGATTTTCCAAGAAGTCGATGCCATAACGATTTCATAAGTGTTCGCAACGATTTCTTCTGTAAAGCGCAAGAAGTCGATGCCATAACGATTCATAAGTGTTCGTAACGATTCTTCTGTAAAGCGCAAGAAGTCGATGCCATAACGATTTCATAAGTGTTCGCAACGATTTCTTCTTTAAAGCGCATGATTTGGTAAGAAATCGATCTCATAACGATTCTATAAGTGAGCGCAACGACTTGCTAAGTGAGCACAACGATTTGTTAAGAAATCGTTCCCATAACGATTTCATAAGTCATGCTCATAACAATTTCTTCATGGATTCTGTTCAAACACATATTGCCTTTATATTTCAAATATGCCTGGCGCTTAAATAAAAAGTCAAATATCTTCTGACAAAAAGCTGCATGCATATTTCAGAATCTTGTCAAAAAGATATGACCTACTATTTTCAGTATGTTAGCAGAAGCACAGTACCATGCATCGTTTATCATAAACACTCTTTTATGCTAACACTCTCTTCTATGCTGACAGATCTCGAAGACCACCAGAGTCTGATTAAGACAAATGAAGAGGAGATGAGCAACGGCTAGAACTCCAACGGATCTCTTCAACGGATCTATTCTAAAGCTGCTCAATATAAAAGATGGAGCATTGCTGAAGAACAAGGAGAGCCTTTTCTTGAATATCCTTGAAGGAGTGTACATCTGTGAGAAGCACCTTCACGCCACATACACTCAAGGAAAGAGAGAAAGAGCCTGAGCCAAGAAGAAGCATTCAAAGCATTTCAAGCTCTCAAGCTTCCAAGCTTTCAAGCATTCGAGCCTTCTTTTCTCTCTTCTGTTTCTCTCCGAGCTCATTGTATATCTGGGGAGAGTTTGGGACTGTGAGCTTTACATGAGTGTTCATCTTGTAAGGTCTCTCAGTCTGATCTTTCTAAGAAAGATCTGTGTCCAGCTGTAGGACTGTATACAGTTGTTAACCCAGCTAGGGTTGGTGTCTAGCAGAACCTAACTGGGGTTTGTACCAGTTGTTAACCCAGCTAGGGGTTGGTGTCTAGCAGAACCGAACTGGGGTTTGTACCAGTTGATAACCCAGCTAGGGGTTTGTGTCTAGCAGAACCGCACTGGGGTTTGTTCCAGGAGGTTGGCTTCTTTACCTGTAAGAGAAGTGGGCTGCCTTCTTGCCCGGGAAAGAGAAGAAGACCTGGTGGGGGATCCAGGGTGTTGTAAGGTCCATAGGGGGACTGTACCCTTGGTTAGTGAAATCCCAAGAGTTTGCTTGGGGACTGGACGTAGGACTTCCATGTGGGAAGGGCCGAACCAGGATAAATCTCCTGTGTCCTTGTGTGATTGTTTATTTGCTTCCGCACTGCTACTCTTTATCACACTAAACTAACCAAACTTTCAAGTGTTATTTTCTGTGTTTAAGATTCTATTTCAGATTTCAGAAAACCTATTCACCCCCCTTTAGGTTTGCTTGCTGCCGTACCAAAAGGGCCAACACGCCCTACCCTCTCCCGCGCCGCGAACCAACCCCTGGCCAGCCTGTGTCCGCCTTCGCCCTGCCTCCACCCTGGCCTCTTCTCTCCCCCCCCCCCCGTCAACCCACGCCAGCGCAACGCGCCGACGCCTTCTGCGCCTGCGCCCGCCTGCATCGCCCTGGCCTCCTCGCGAGCGCACCATGCCACCTTCGCCTACGCCAGCGCAAAGCGCCGACGCCTTCACCTGTGCCTGCCCTCGCCCACGCCGTGCCTTCTCTAGCGCCTGCGCCTGCCCTCACCCTCGTTCGCCAGGGCCAGCACCACCGCGAGCCAGCGACTGCGCTGACTTAGCCTGCACCGCCCGCACCGCCTGCATCCGGGCCGACCGGGCACCCCTGCCGCTTGAGCCCGCAGCCGCCGCAGCTGCCTTCTCTCCCTTTCTCTGGCTTCTCCCTGCACGAGGTCAGAGAAAAGAGAAAGGACAGAGGAACTTTAAACTGGACTGGAAACCAAGTTTGACCTAGATAGGCCCAGACCCGGTTTGCTACAGTACCGACCCGCTACAGTAACCGAGCGGTGCACCAGCACTGTTATCGCACCGCCAGCACAAAAGCTTTATTTGTGCTCCGATTCACGCCCTGTTTGCGCCGTTGCGATCGTCTCGACAAATTCCAGTCACTCAGTAACCCACGCCCCACGGCAGTCCATCCAATTTCACATTAATTTGGGTTATCTCTTACATATGCCACATGAATTTTAGCTTTCTCGCCCTTCTACCAAATGAGAAGCCGACAAAAATAATACTCGATGAGGAGAATCATAACAATTATATTTCCCAGGCTATTGTTAATATTTTTTACAAACTGGTGAGATTATTGTTGATGGTGATCAAGCTTTTGTAGAGTTTCACCTAAAATTTTTAGGTAAAATTCAAAAGAATCAGTTAATTATTTTGATGGAGCATGGTGCACTATTGATCCCTCGAGATCCTACATTACTTTGGGAAAAGAGTGGTTGGAAGAGCGACATGTTGTTTTCAACTCAAACCAATGCATTATCCAGCCACCGCATTTAAGAGATAAATTTTGTTTTCCCAAGTATATTTCTACTATTGTCAAGCCAGTGCCACCAGAGAAGACTGTGATTGATGAAAAGCCATTGGAGTTGGTGACTATTACTGAGCATGTATGTGTGAAGACTGTTCTTGTTGAAGCTTGGGATCAAGACTTGTTCGTCAAGTCTGGACTTCATTTGATATGTGATGATGTATTTGAGATAAGCCCATCATTGACAGCTACCAGTGAACTGCAAGATGTTACCAGAGATCAGTGCAACTATGATATGATATGGTCAGATCTTGATGCACATATTCTATACAGACTGCAACTTTTCAGAAGACATATTGGTTTGGATATCCTTATGGCGACTTTATTAGTGCATGACTTCATTATTCCCCTACCACTTATATGGATATTGTAACACTTCAAAACTCGAGGACGAGTTTTCTCGAACCAAGGTAGAATGATGGGGAGCGAGAATCTGAAGCAATGGTTTAAGCCCATTTGGAGCCCATTTGGAGATTTTATATTTTTTTGTAATTTTTTGGTGCAATTTTTGCACTTTTTTTAAGTCTAAGGGTAAAATTGTCCAAAAGGGTCATATTAGAGTCCAATTAGCTTTTTATTGTGTAATTTTTATTTCTTTATTTGAGTCAAGTCCAATTTGGGTAGGATTCTGTATTTTTCTTTCTTTAGGTTTCTAATATGATAAGTCTTATTAGGGATAGAAGTCTATCTTTAATTTGAAGTCCATTAGGATTGGGAATAGCCCAAACCTATTTAAACACATGTATTGTTCTATTTTGAGATTATTGATAGATAAATTGAATGAAAGAAAAAATTACAGCCTTGTTCTCTACGATGGAGAAGAAGGAGCTTTGAGAAGAAGCTCCCCACCCCATGGTGGTCCCTGCGAAAGGAAGGGCGCGAAGCCTACATCCCCACCTTCTATCCCCTCTCCGGTGAGACTCCGGCTATCCTCCTCTTTTCTTCCGCTGTCCCCCACTCTGTCCCGCATCAATTCCCCACCGACCGGAGTCGGTGTTTTATTTACATCGAGTAAGAACTCGAAGACCTTTGATATGATACGTTTGTCAAAAGACCTTGCCGATATTAGGAGGTTATGAAGAGTATTTTAAACATCCATAATTATCTGTAAATATCACATTTATATATATGTCCTTAATGGGGTGTATGTGCCACCATTAATCATTTACAACATTATGTCTTCACACACGTGTTATTTTAAGACACGGAAGGACTTGTTTACAAAAGGAGCATGGTCAATATATAGACCTGCGGTGCTTCTTTTTCACCAACAATCTTTTTCCAGAGCACGGGCGGGGAGCAACCGGTGCATGGAGGACGGGAGAACAACAAAGGTACTCTCCAAGCTCTCTTCTCCAAAAGCTCTTCCTTAGAATTTTTTGGATCCCATCTCCTTTTTCCACACCCTTCGAGCCCGTTTATCTCAAGTGTTCGAAGTAAACAAACCCGAGGTTTTTTCGGCTGTATCATGACCTCTCGGGGTTCTTCAGTCGTATCATGACCTCCCGGGACTTTTCGGCCGTATCTTGACCTCCCGGGGTTTCTGCCGTTATTTGACAATCTCAAGACTTGGAGTGGCCTGCCATAAGCCGAGTCTAGGAAAGCGTACGTCGTTTGGGTCCCGCTCCACCGGGCCGTGCAAACGCATGAGCCAGGCCTCTTAGTATTTTCTTGACTTTTCCAGGTAGTTCCGGGTATTTCCGTCGCTGAATGACTTTCTCGGATGCTCCTGCCATTTATCGGCTTGCTTGGACTTCTCCGCCATTTGTTGACATTTTTCGAGAATTCCCGAATGTCCGGCCTTAAGTCACACCCAGGAGAGCGCACGCCGCTTCATAGAAGTGGCGTGGGTCCTACTCCACCGGTTGGACCAAAGGCATGAACCGTTGGACTATTTCTGCCATTTTCTTTTTCTTTCTTCCACAGAGACATATCTTCAAATTTTCTGAACAGTAGGGGATTCCTGTACTTTCCAAGCGGGTATTCCTGCAATTTCCCAGGACGACAGGGTATTCTGCAATTTTCTAGACAGCAGGGTATTCCTCCATTGTCCGACAACAGGGTCTTCCTGTCATTTTTTTTCCATGGATAGCAATGTGTTTTAATACACATGCTCAAACTTTTATGTCCTCGGGGGCCTTTGTGTAATATTCACAAACTGAGGCCCATATGGGGGTCTTATATTTTGAAGAACCTCTTCCCGAAAGGAGGGGGCTTAAATCTTTCCCCAAAGGTCTTCAAGACCGGACCAGCATCCCCAGCCCAGAGTCCTCTTCAAGCCCAAAGTCCTCTTTCCTCCTCCGCGGAAATCCTCCCCTTTCTTCATGCCTTCACCCCCTATTTATAGGGATTTGAGGGCAAAAGGGTACCCCACGCCCCCTTAGGGCATTGGTGCTAAACCCCACCCCCACCCCCCGTTAGAGGGGGGCGGGGTCGAGGCCCTCGGGCCTGTTCAACAGGAACCCCCGCAAGGGGGTTAAACACCCACATGGTGGTGGCTCTGCGTTTCCTGCGTGGGCACCACCCCGCAGGGAGTGGTCCTGCGCGGAAACACCCCCGTGGGGGGTGTTCTGGGCGGGAACCACCCCGCAGGGGGTGGTTCTGTGCAGAAACACCCCCGTGGGGGGGGGGGGGGGGGTGTTCACAGCAAAACTAGGGGGTCTGTTGCGGGTTTTTTTTTTTTTTTTTTTTTTTGGGGGGGGGGGGGGGATTTTCCTTTGTTAATTTTTATGTCAACAACCCTCCTTCGATTAAACACACATTTGGCTGATGCAGGTACTGTGGTACTGTGAGTTACAGTGGTTCTCCCACCTCCTTCACCTCTGTGGAACAAGGGATGTCCTTGATCCCTCCAGAACCCCACTGCCCTGTTTTAGCTCTTTCTCCTCATGCCCCTTTCCTCCTGCAGTTGCTATTCAAACTCAAGTGGAAGACACTTTATGCTCTCCTGTCCACACCTTAAGTGTCTTCAAAACTCCCTGCCCAGTGCCCTCAAAAAGACACTTCCCACACTGGTTTCTCCAGAGTACAGAAGTTCTCTCCATCGTACAAATGCAGTGTTTTGTCTCTTCTTCGGCAAACACGACCTGCCAACCTTCTGCTTTTCCTTCCCCATTCGGTTATCTTCTCCTTTCCTCTCCATCACTTGTACCAGTTGCTCCCTCCAGTGCCATCTTTCCCTGCTTCCCACCTCGCCCCGCCCCTCTCTCTATTACCCCTGCTCCCCCACTTACCCGCTCATTTGTGTGAAAATGTTATTAAACATAAAAATAATTCTTGTCATATTTTCTAGCTCCATTTGTTTTATTTAAGGGGTTAAAAACTTTTTAGCTTGAATAGCAAGGAATTGACTAGAGAAATTAATTTACTAGCATTGGTTGAAGGCCCGTAAATACAGATCACCAAACTTTCAAGCATAGAATTGTTACATTGCTCTTAAGAGGATGCACAAGTGGTGATATCTAAGAGAAAAGATGGATCATAGTAAACTAGTATACCTCCAGTTGAGACATATGCAACAGTTCCAGGAATAACAACCACGCCAGCACCATCATCCCCAGCTCTTGATTCAGTGATTACAGCATACTCCCCAGGACCGTCTGAAGCTATTACAGCATAACCATCCTGCAGAAACAAATATTATACCATATTGACTGCTATCACGCAAGAGGGACCAAGACTGGTTTACTAGATGAAATCAACTAACATAAATTTTTACTTACCTGGTAACTAAATAATTCATCCTAAAGAAAATTTTGTTAGAGAAACATAAGATACTTATGAAGTATAGTACACAAAAAATTACGTCATGGATGAACCACAGCTCCTTGAAAGAGAGACAGAATCCAGCAAACTTAAATGTAAACTTTAAACATCCATAGCTAGAAAAAAATCAAAGAATAGACTGACAACTCCAGCTTATGCCATGACATGCCAGCACAAACTTTCAACACACACAGCTGAAAACATGAAGATAGTGAAGGAGATAAAATCAGAGGACAACTGAAAGGGAGAAGAATATACTGTTCTTCTTCTAAAATCTATACACAAGGTAGACACTCTAGAACTATAACGATCTTCACTTCATTTGAAGTTTCTCATATGGAGAACAAAGAGTGTTTCTGCATACACACACACACACATATATATATATACATGGAGAGAGAGAGATTTTCCCGAAAAGTGAAAATTCACAAGCATTTGCGGAAAATTACACGTTTGCAATTTTAAACCTGTGGAAACATATACCTCGCAAGAATCTTGTGAGGTCTCCTGAGATTCTTGGTCTCAGAGAGGTCTGGGAAACGAGGCCACCAACATAGGCCCGTAGGCCCCAAGACATGGGAAAAAGGATCAGATCCCTTGGGCTGATCCTGATCTGGATCGGATCGGCTGATCCACCAAAAGTCTTGAATCGGTCAGACTAAAAAATATTTTTCTTGAAAAAAATCAGAAAAAATCATGAAAATTCAGAAAGGAAAAATGTCTTATTTATATATATATATATATATGATATATGTAATCGTACATACAAGTTTACACATTCATATATCATCATCAGAGTCTTATCCCATTAACCACTATGGCACGTCACTTATAGGGAATGCCCTAGCTGGCCCTTTCTCACTTATCATTCCATCCAGGTTCCAATGTAATGAATCACTTCCGGGGAACGCCTTAACATTAGCACAAATATTTAGATCAGGATTCATGTAAAGATTTGACATTATTTTACTGTTGGTTGTCGACCTAACGCAAACCCCCCTCCTTTCTAATCCGGCCATGGGACTAGCCATGGTGAAGTTTACACATTCATATATTATATATATATATATATATATACACACACACAAAATATTCATGAAATCATATATGTGTATACATATCATATTAATGTCAAACACAATTAATATGTATACCCTTATAAATGTATATATTATATGTATATCACAATCATTAGATTGTGATAAGTGTTGGAATATGGAGCTCGAAGCCCTAAATTCCCCATTGTGTAGCTACACACATGTGGATCAACTTATGCGATCAGGTCGCGTGGAAAGAAAATTATACACATTCATATATGTATACATATGTGGCTATGATATATGTAATCATGCAAATAATTTACACATTCATATATACATATAATATATATGTAATCGCATACATATCTCTTAAATGTACAGCCATAATTAATTTTATATCTTTATAGTATATATATCATAGGGAGAATTAATTGTTGGTCTCTGACAAGGAACTAACATTATTTTCAGATCCCTGTCAGATTTTTTTCGTGTTGTTCAGTCTCTGCTTTATGCAGGATTTATTTTTAGGTCTTCACCTGCGAAAGTGTGTAACTACATAATTACATACTTATAGAGTTACATGTGTAACTGGGTAAGTATGTAAATCATGTAACTGCATATGTATGTAATTACATACTTATGCAGTTACACATGTAACTCTGTAAGTACTTAATAATTTATAAAAATAAATATTTACTTATTTACTGTGAGAATTACCAATCAATCCTTGATTTTGGAAAACTTATTTTTAGGTCCCTAAGTTACATAGCTATAGAAGAAGGGACTTACATAGTTTCATAAAGACTTACCTAGTTACCAGGGACTTACCTAGTTCCAGAGTTACATGTGTAATTACACACTTGCGCAAATAAGTCTTTCTGTAACTCTGTAATTACCTAGTTACAAAGACTTACCTAGTTACAGAGTCCCTGAGTTACATACTATGTAACTCTGTAATTACATGTGTAGTTACAGAGTATGCAATTACAGAGTTACATATGTAGTTACATAATATGTACATGTGTAATTACACACTTACATGTAGTCACAGAGTTACACATGTAACTCTGTAACTACATACTTGCACAGTTATAGAAATTACATATTTACGCAGTTACAAGAATTGCACATGTAATTCTGTAACTAGATAAGCCCTAGGTAAGCCCTGGTAACTAAGAAAGTCCTTCTGAAACTATGTAAGTCTGTAACTAGGTAAGCCCTAGTTACAGAGTTCCAGACTTACAAAATCTCTCTATGTAGTTACAAAGTTACATGTGTAACTGCATAAATATGTAATTACATACTTACGCAGTTACACAAGTAACTTTGTAAGTACATACGCAGTTACACACTGCGTACACTGCGTAAGTATGTACTTACAAACAACTTTCGTAGAGTAAAACTAGGTAATTACATAGAAATGCGGCAAGTATGTAGTTATAGAGTTACATATGTAACTCTGTGACTACATGTAAGTGTGTATTCCACCATGTACTATTATGTAACTACACATGTAACTTTGTAACTACACATGTAATTACAAAGTTACATAGTATGTAAGTTAGGGACTCTGTAACTAGGTAAGTCCTTGTAACTAGGTAATTACAGAGTTACATAAAGGCTTATTAAGTGTGTAATTACACATGTAACTCTAGAACTAGGTAAGTCTCTGGTAACTAGGTAAGTCTTTCTCAAACTATGTAAGTCCCTTCTTCTATAACTATGTAACTTAGGGACCTAAAAATAAGTTTCCCAAAATCAACGATTGATTGGTAATTCTCCCAGTAAGTAAGTAAATATTTATTTTTATAAATTATTAAGTACTTATAGAGTTATATGTGTAACTGCATAAGTATAATTACATACTTACGCAGTTACAGGATTTACAAACTTACACAGTTACACATGTAACTATGTAAGTATGCAATTACGCAGTTAGACACTTTCGCAAATGAGGACTTAAAATAAATCTTGCATAAAGCAGGGACTGGACAACGCGGGAAAACCTGACAGGGACCTGAAAATAATGTCAGATCCCTGCTGGGGACTAACAATTAATTCTCCCTATATCATATTAATGAACACTTTATACATATAGCCCTATATTAATGTAAATATAATAATAATATGTACATATACAATTAATATATATATATGACAATGAAAGTAAATAGATGTACATAGATATACATAAATATGGTTCATGTATATATATATATATATGGGAAAATTACATACATACCCCTATAAGACATTGTATTCGTATGTATACCCCCAAATTTGCAATATTGTTCTTCATGCCCCTATAATTGTCATATTTCATCAAATATATCTCTATTATTTGATTCCATCCATTTAACTCAAACATAGTTGAGTTAAAAAAGCAAAACAACTAACTTGCACTCTATCTTTCTTAAAAATTATTTTTTAATCACCCTCTCTCACCTATCGTCTCGGCCCCTCCCACCAACTCTCCACCTCTCTCCTCTCTCTCTCTCTCTCTCTCTCTGCCCCCCCCCCACCTGAACTTGAGGGGGTGACACCCCCCCCTCTAGCACCTCCTTCTTCCTCTTCTTTTCTCTCTCTCCCCCCTCCAACCAATCGAAATCGAAGGGGGCGACCCCCCTCCAACACCTCCTTTCTCTCTCTACTCCCCCAACCGAACCTTTAGCATCCACTCTCTCTCACTCTCCAATCAAAATTGGAGGGGGCAACTCCCCATGGCGCTCCCTTCCCCCAACCCGTTCCCAAGACGTCACACACACACAAAAACATATTGTCGTGAGAAAGTAAATATAGCAAATCACAAATGGTAAACCCTCTCAAATTCCAAAACACAACCATACCAACTTCCATTACTAATATCAATCATCCATACAATATTTACATCACTATTTTATATATTTCTCAAAATTCTAGAAAATTACAAAGGAGCAAAAGATAAAACTAGCACTTATAAACTTCTTAAGCAACAACAAAAATCTCCCTAGATCAGACCGTACCCCCAGCTAACTCTCCTGATCTCTAGGATTTCCTGTAAAAAAGAGTCAACTGATTTGATAGGTGAATTTCCCAAGATTAGGTCTAAAAGTGTCAAAAAGCTTCTTTTAACATGAGCCACTTTTGCCTCCCTTTAATCTTATTTAATAACCTCATATGCCAAATTACCAAATCAATATTCATAAATACAACTTTTTTACATGCTTGCAAGATATGTAAATACGAAAGATGTCATAAAATAGATTAAAGGTTTCAAAGTTAAAGTACATATATATATATATTATATATACAGTTTTAAATTATCTACGCAATAAATACATACTTGGAACATAATAAATAACAAGATGTCAGTTCATTGCATGTCTATCTTGGGGTGAACTTCTCAAGATGAGGTCCAAAAGTGTCCTAAAGCTTTTTTTAACGCAATTCACTTCTACCTCCTTTTAGTCTTATTTGATAACCTCACGTGTCAAGTTACTTACCTCAACCTCATGGGCACCTGTTAACTTCTACAAGCTTCTTTGAAACGTGGCAAGCTTCTAAGCTCTTAATGTTTATCCATAAGTAATCATTATTGTTACACTTGTCCCACTTTTTAATATATTAAATTCTCAATGTCACCAACTAAAAATTGACTCCCTACCATAAATCAATTCTTAATACAGAATCAACTCCTATGAGAGAATCGACTCTCAAAAACTATCGAACTGGCCAATCGAACAGTCAAACATTAGTCGACTGATGGGTTCACGAAAAGTATTACAGTACTAGAAGACAAGTTGGTCAACCAAACAATCTATATTAGTCGACCGACGAAAGACTGGTCAATCGAACGGTCTATATCATCGACCGATGAGAGATTGGTTGACCAAACATCAATCCTGGTTGATTGACGCATGGCTAGTCGACCGAATAGTGAATATTAGTCGACCGACTCTCGAAACAAAATGATTATTGGTTTATGGACAATAGAAATGATGTAAATCAATAATAATACTCAATAACTAATTAATTGTCTACGAAGACAAAACTCAAAGATCAATCTATTTATTATTTTATATTTTGTTTTGTTTTACAAAAGTTTAAAACACAATTAGGTCTCACGAAATTAGGATGTTACACCCCCCTCTGACACCTCTCTCCCCCCCCCCCCCCCCGACCCAGACCTGAGGGCGATACCTCCTCTCTCTCTACCCCCCAATTAGAATCAGAGGGGGTGATTCTCTCTCTCTCCTCTCTCTCTCTCTCTCCCCCTACTGGAATCCGAGGAGGAGAGCCCCTTTAGTGCCCCCAACCCTCACCGCCAGGGGCGGACCTAGCATGTATCCAGTGGGGTCCTGTGACCCCACTGGATAAAAAAAATTGTATTGGGGGCACAAAATTTCACTATGGGTGACCCCACTGAATTTATATGGTGCACTATTAGGACCCCATTGAAAAAAATTTCTGGATCCGCCACTGCTCACCGCCTCCACTCTCTCTCTCTCTCTCCCCTCAGTTTCTCTCTTCTACTTAGCGTCTCTCTCTAATTCTCCCCCTCACTTTAAACAGGGACATTTTAGTAAATTGACTTATTTTTAACAGCTTCGTTAGATGATAGTGGAATGTTCCTCAAATTATAATAGCTAACTAACCACAGGGATATAACTAATGATTTTTTACGATTATACGGATATGCAGAACAATATTGTAAATTCAGAGGTATACATACGAATACAATGTATTATAGGTGTATGGATGTATTTTTCCCTCTATATATACATGACATATATATATATTATATGTGGCAAAATCGCCCAAATTGGTTGATCCAGACTGATCCAGACTTATTCGAACGGATGCAGTCTAATTATGGTCGAGTCAACCAGAGTTTCACCAATCCAAAGGTCTTCCCCCTAGGAATTTAATCGGCCAAGGCCGATTTGATATAGAATGAGTCAATTCTGCATTCCATGCCCCGAAATCCCAATCATCCACCCACATAGGCACACCTTGACCAAGCACCCAGTGTGCGCTCGTAACCTACCTAGCCATGCCTCACTAAGGCACCTGGCCACTCGCCCATCCGCCCCACCACTCGTCCAGCCTAGCTACATGACCCATTCAGCCTAGCTCTATCATCCTCATCCAATTGAAATGAAAACATCCATTAGAGGTGCTTTTTGACTAGCCTGCCCTTGACCAACTAGTCCATGTAAGTTGAGAACCGATACCAGCTGGCTCCCATCCACTTTAATCCTTTAAAAAACCTCATGGCCCATGCCCAGACTCCCACCTAAGGTCCTAAGGACAAACACCCCCCTTGGTTCCCCCTTCTCTCCCACCCTCTACCCCCAAAAGTGACGAATACCAATTATTTAATTTTTATTTGTTAAAGACCTGAACTCTAATACAAAACTTAGGCATTTAGTTGAGGGAATCCTTTATATATATAAAAGGTGAAACTCTCAAGAATTTCCGATATAGGATAAAACCACAGTGCCTCCCCCACATGACAAACCAACCGGTTTGGAGTGCAACATGGGTAGGGGCAAGTGTCTAGATATGGAAAGAGGATTCAATGGATAAATCAACTCTGATACCATGTTAAAGACCCGAACTCTAACCCAAAATCTAGACCTTGAGTTGAGGGAATCCTCTAAATATATAGAGGTGGAACTCCCAAGGATTTCAGATATAGAACTAAACCACAACACTTAAATCTTTGTGGTTTAGTTTTTTTCTTCCTCTTAATTCTTTGGGTTTTAGTTTTCTTATTCCTATTGGTTCTTGTTAATCTTATTGGTTCTTGTTCACGTTATGAACCTCTAATTCTGTTTAAACTTTTAAACTTTGTCAACACTTGTTTAAATTCAAATAATAGCATATGTTTAAGATAAATAATCACCGAATATTCACTATTGTCATTGGTCTAGTTAACTTAAAAGTCATCACTGACATATGATTAATTCCTGTTAACTTTTGTTGGTAATTGCTGCTGGGGGTTCTTATTAATTCATTATGAATTTCTGATTGTGTTAATTATTTCTGCTTAGTTTTGACTCTTTATGGGAATGAATTGAAAAACTCAAAACTCTTGCTATTTCTACTTAATTCTGAAAACTGAAGAACGGAAAATTATGGGAGTTAATATTTTGATTATTTAATTACCTCTTCACTCCTACTTAATTTATTTCTGTTTCATATCTAATTATTGGCAATTTACTGCTTAATTTCTGTTAATTCTTGTTTTTCTGATTGTTTAATACCTGTTAGTTCTTGTTAATGCTGTTGGGTTTTATTTACAGAATACTGATTCTACTTAATTCCTGCTTTGTTTTTGGAAACTTATTTCTCATTCCTGTAAATGCCTGCTTATTTCGGTCTAATTTTTTTGTACTAATTCATCGTAGATTTCACCTTATGTTAATTACTTCTGCTTAAGTTGATTCCTATGGGAATTAATTGAAAAGCTGAAAATTCTTGCTTTTACTTTCAGCTCAATTTTGAAAAACTAAAGAACTGAAAATTATGGAAGTTAATATTTTTTTACATCCTAATATCCCGAGATCCGATCTCCTGGTAATTTTTTACCAAGATATCTTCTCTCCAACCCCTTTGAGATGAAGTTGACATCAGGAAGAACAAGAGGAGGAGGAGAGGGGGAGGAGAGGATGATCCGGTTTTAAGCATTGTAACATGTTGAGATGGCATTGTGATCCAAGAAAGCAATTCTTATGTATATGCAAATATGTTTTTGCATCATTCATAGATTATTATGTCAAACTAACCATATCAATGAATGATCAACGGCATTTTCAATAAATAAAAGGTATTAAGATAGTTGCCTGCTTCCTATGCCCTCTCTCTCCAAGATGTCTTATCTTCAGCCTTCTGAGACAATGTTAAGATCCGATGCAGCATTCTCTGTTCTCATCTTTTCTAGCCATTATTTGTGGAGCCAAAGGGAATAAAAGAAGCTACTGCAGAGACTTAAGTTTTGCTCCAAGAGATAGAATGATACTCTCCTAAACCTTCATCTTTGTTTCCATGGGTCTGGGATACAAAAACTAATAGCATATTCAAGGGATTAGATACTTATATATACACATATATGTTTTGAAAAAAGGGCTTTCAACTGGAGTGGAAGCAGGTGGTGTTCCCCTATATACATATTATGTGTGTACATCTCATGTGTGTGTATCCCTTTTTTGCATCTAGATATCCCGAGAACCAATCTCCCAAGATTTTACTGAGATCTCTCCGACCCATCCGAGACAAAAACGAGGCCCAATATGGCAAAACTTGTTGGTAAGTAACACTGGAATTGTGTTAAATATGAGTATTTCCAATATGGAATTCATGTATTCAGAAATTGAATACTATGAACCTATAGGGTAGAGTGAACATCGATTTACAATCTTCTCTATAGTCTATGGCTGTCTATTAAGAAAAATCTTAAATAATTGTAAGGATCTACTTAAAATTCTTTGTTTCCATTCATGGTCCTCCAAAATGATCTTGATATGTTGAAGAATGGAGATTAAACTTGCATCGGAGTCCTCCTGACAGTCTCAAATATTCGCATGCACCTTTCTTTCCATATCCACCAGCCAGACTGCTGTCCTAAGGCAGTTGAATGCAATCATAGTTGCAGGACCATGCTTGGAAAAGCTTGTTCGGCTGGCATGCACCTCATGTATAAAGCTTCTATGATTTCTTTGTAACTGCATTCTCCTTGATAATTGTTCCCTTATCCAAGAAGAGAACTGACAGTCAAAAAACAAACCATCCACATTTTCTCCCTTTGTTTGGCAAACCTTGATTGGCGATAAAACCACATGTTTGCAACTGCATAGAGAGAGGAAGAGAAAGCATGCGGGTGGAGATTACAGCAGATTTACAACCTTAAGGAACATATTTTTGTCATACTAGATTTTGACACAATCAACCAACTCTCCAATTATGAGTGAGTATTCATAAATCATTTCTATCTTCATCTCGAAGATAACTTCATCCAATAGTGTATTTGGAAACTAAAAGAAAAAAAAGAAGACAGATTGTCTTTTCATGATAGAAGGGACTTGGTGGAAAGAATTTAACAAACACAAAAACACATGAGCAATTGGGTGAATATTTTAGATTTTTTTTCATTGGACATTTATATTTTTTGTTTCATTTCTATTCTAGATCTAGCTATAATATTAGCCCTCTGATCCAGCCTTTTGAAGAAAAGAGAGAAACAAGCATGGGAGGCACCCTAGGTATGTGTTCTGAAGGGCATTGCCTTTATGATCACAAATCCCCAGGTTTTGTAGTGAACATAGGAAACACATTTTGTCAAAAATCTGTTTAAAGTCAGCAGTCAGCACACAGAAAAAACATCAAAACAATGATTAGAAGAAAGAATACCGATGAAAGTACTGTACAGAAACTAAAACTCTGTCAAAACTTGTGTAAGCAATTAGAAATGGGATGTGTTATGATATTAAAAAAAAATGAAAAAAATTGAGTTTGTTACA
Organism: Colocasia esculenta; assembly: GCA_014218235.1. Classification (NCBI taxonomy): domain Eukaryota; kingdom Viridiplantae; phylum Streptophyta; class Magnoliopsida; order Alismatales; family Araceae; genus Colocasia; species Colocasia esculenta. Next base: position 142,933,945 of record CM024755.1, on the reverse strand, counting down.
CCCTAGAGCCATAGCATGGATGAGATGAAGACCATTTCCTTTATGTTCTTCCCAGACTTCCAAGTGGTTGGAGAGAGAACATCCTGCTAGGGATGATGCAGATATTGTCTTTCTGTTTGGATCTTCTATAGAAGATGACATATGGCACATTTGAGACTAAAGCTTAGGGATTAAAATGTGGCATAAATGTAAGGCTAAGTACACTAACTATCAACAATAACAAGAAGGGCAACAATGACAAGAAGAACATAACAATCTTGATAATGATAAAACATTGGCGAGGTGAATGTTGAAGGTTTCCTTCAAAAGGATGACTGTAAGAACCATCAAAAAATTGATTTTTTTGCAATTTTCTGAAGTTTGGGGTTAAAATTAAAGAGCTAAAAGAACTTGAGTTCATATGCAATTTTCCCAAGAGAATTGTGGACTTAGCCAGTAGGCAAGGAGAAGACAAGTCTAGTCCCACATTGGACAATTAAAAAACTGAGCAGATGTTAACTCTATAAATAAGGATCACCTTTGACCACATATTGGACTTTTAAAAAAGGTGATAGCACACATCTCTATGAATAAGGGTTCATCACCCATCCTAAAGCACCCCCAATCAAACGAACGGTAAGAGAGGGGGGGAAGGGAGAGAGAGAGAGAGAGATCTGGGTGTAGGCAGCAGAAGAGGAAGAAGTAGAAGAGAAAAGAACAAGGAGAGTAGGGAGAACTACCTCCACTCATGGCAGGCACCTCGGCCCCGGACTTCTCCATCTCATCCAGACTACCTAGGACTTGTCTTAGATGTAGGGTGATACCACTCTAGTCATTCCCTTTTCTTTTGGGTTTTAAGGATGGTTTTAGGGTACTCACATAAACTAAAAAGTAAAAACAGAGGAGTCTCTGTAAGTTTAATTTCTTGAATTACTGTTCATGGAATGATTTTTTTATTCAATTGTCATAAGGGTTAAATATGTTTATGACTGAGTCTTCAATCAAATTCATAACAATGAGCATCACGAGTCATGACAGTCTAGGCATGCTGATAACTTTAAGCATACATATGCAGGCTTCTATGACCGTGAAACCGTTTCAGTTTTCTTGTGATCCATGCTGCATGAAAAGAGGATAAGACTAAACCTGCCAATGGAAATGAAAGCATGTGCTAATCTACATTTCCTAGAATGCTCTCTTTGTTAACTCCACCTTCAGCACAAGAATACAATAGGATTATAGAGTCACAGAAGAAGAAGCATGCTGCAAATAATCAATAACTTGAAGGAGAATGACTTAGAAACACTGTTATGCACCAGAAGGAAAAATAATAATTGTTACAGTTGCAAGGCATTTTTTTCTGAAAAATGGTAAATTGCACTAAGAGGATAGGTTCCTTACCAATTACTTACCACAAAAGGAAAGAACTAGCGGGAACAAAACACATGAATAATCTAATATAAGATTTCCAACAGTAGAAAGCTTTCATAACAGTCATAAGTCATAGCATAAACCACAAAAGTATAGAATTCTATCATGTGGCCGACCATGTTCTGCTAGATCACCTGAGATGTTATCCATGGTTGTCCTCCATCGGTGAGGACACGAGAGCCCGGGCCCGCTTCAACCCGGACATGGTCTACCGCCGTCGAGGAGCACAGCACGCTACAGAGGCGTCGATCTGGTTGGGCGACGAGCCCATGGTGTAGAGTTCACTTCCGGAGTCCATAGACAGTAGTGTTGGCCCAATTGGGGCCCGTTTAGCATCTTTTCTATTTTGGTTTATTTTCTGGTACGAATTTTGATGTTATTTTAATCCTAATAGGATTAGTCAAGTGTTTAGTTTGGTAAGTCTTTAAAGGAGTCCATTTGGGTAGGGATTAACCCAACCCCTTTAAATATTTTGTAAACCCCGGTTTTTGGAATAGACAGTTATTTTTGATATTTTGAGAAATTCAGCCGCTGCTGTTTCTGCTCCTCCCTCCGAGACGGAGAGAAGCCGCGAAGGCTCCGCCGCGACGGCCTGCCGCGAAGGCCAGCCGTGAAGGCTCTGCCCCGCCGTCGTCTTCCTCTTTCCCTCTCGCTCTCTCGCCTGCGCCCAGCAGTGCCAGCCGCCTCGCCCAGCCGCCTCCCTTCCCCACTCTCCCTTCCCACGCGCCCGCCTCCCTTCCCCACTCTCCCCGCGCTGCCACGCGCGCCCCCCCTCCCTGCTCTCTCTCCCTCCCGGGCGCACCCAGCGCCGCCTGCTCCCTCCCTCTCCCGCGACGCCACGCGTCGCCCCCTCTCTCCCCGCGACCGCTCCGCCACCCAGCACGAGCCCGCGCCCCACCTCCCTTTCCCGCTCGCGCACCCTTCCTCGCGCCCTGCCCGGCCCCGAGGCCGCCCCGTGCGCACGGCTTCGCACGCGCCCCTCCCCGCCCTGCATCACCCTGCGTCAACCCCCCCCACATCGCGCCGCTCCCCACTCCCGCGCGCGCCAGGCCTCGCCAGCGCCGCAGCAGCCGGTCGCCGCCCTCGTGGGCGCCCGACCACCCTACTCCGCGAGCCCCAGCCCGCCAACTCCCTCCGCAGCTGCACCCGGTTCGCGCCAGGACCGCACGGGGAACACTTGCCCACCCAGTGTGCCGGTCTATGAACTCCCGAGGTCTAAATTTGTAGCCTATTACCTCCCTGCGTGGAGTGGGCCTGAAGTAACGTGTAATATTTTAGATTTTTATTCTGTACTCGGGATTCGTGACACGGCCACACTCTTCCCCACGCACAGACGTGGAGGTACGTACTCTACTCTCTAGCCTTTACTTGCTTTTCTCGTATATGTTTATATCTGCCGCCGACTTGAGAGATAGGGACCCTATTTCCGGAGGCTCCGTCTGACCTTGACTGTGGTTCGACTACCCTAGTTTAGGTGGCTCCTTAGCTACCTTGGTCCCGCGTTTCCCCTCCGCGAGGGACGACTTTGTGGGCTACGTACTTCCTCGGACGTGGTTATTATCCTGTTGCTTACTTGTTGTTTGGTATAATTCTGCTATTCTATATTGCTTAGTGCTGATTGCGTCTTTAGAGAGTCGTAGTACGTCGGTTAGCGTAGTCCTGTGTGTTGTCCCGCATCAAGATTAGTAAGCTCCCTCTACGATTTAGAAGGTTGGCTCAAACTCACCTCCTGAAATAACATCCTGAACAGGCATGCCTTGTTTTGAATTTGAACTCCCAAACCAAAGGCCTTTCCACTCACTCAGAATTTGTCAATTAGAAATAAGATTCTTATGGAGTACCAAATCATTGTTTTCATACTTCATAGCTTTGCAACATATTATTCTTGTCATTTCATTTGCTGATAAAAACCCTTTGACACTATTTACAGATCCATCACAAAAAAGACAAGTAAAAATCTGAAGATATGGAGGCAGTCATGCTGGACAACCAAGCCCATGATCCACGCTTCCTTCGGTATCACTGAGATTGGGAGTCCGAGATTTGTTGGATTCCTTGCTATCCCCAGTTTACAATTCTAACAGGTTCCTTCACAAAGAGGCGTGATTCCTTCTTCATGTCACAACTAGGATGTGCAGGAAGAGCCCTCCTGATGCTGACATAAGGATGCACAGGAAATCTTGGAAGTTACTACTCGAGACTCCCAAACTTTATTCACATATTCCTTGACCAAACATCTTCTTCCTTTCACCCTCGGTTACAAGATCTCTACTTTGTCTATGAGATTTGCAAGTTGCAACAACCTCTTTCTAAGACTAAACCATCTTCTTTGAGCGCAACTTCCTTGTACTAACAATCTCTACTTTATTGGATGAAAAAAAGGTTATATTTTTATTCCTTACAGCTTTTAGTTGCGTTTGAAAAAATGTTGTTATATTTTGGGCACTAATAGAAGATCTAATGTGCAGCGGGGTCCCAGTCCGAGTGGCAAATTCCTGACAAAAGCAGGACGGTGATAATGTTAGTGCCACTAATCTTAATCAATGTGTTGGAAAGAAAGATTGGCGTATGTGTGTGTGCAAGCGTGGTGTATGGAAATGCTTACACACCTCAAAACGGGGGCAGGAGTTGAAATCATCCATCGCCACCTATGACTTAACTGGAAATATGTTCTTGACAATATGACTTCATATGAATATAAAAGTCAAAGCTCAACCACCGTGTACTCAAAAAACACCGCACCGAGTTCCCTTCCCTTCGGAAAGCACCAGTGATGCGAAAGTGGGACTACGGACAACGTAAATTCAGCGATAACGACATCTTTATGGCTTGGCAAAAAGTTCCCACATTATTGATGTATTTACTTTAGTTATTTGAGTATTTGATTGTAAGAATAAGGCCCAAATGGGGCCCAATAGTGCATTTTCTATTTTTTGATCATTTTTGGATGCAAATTTTGCCCCATTTTTAAGTCTAAGTGTATTTTAGTCAAAAATGAATCAGAGTAGGGTTAGGGTTAGTCTAACTCCTATAAATAATCTTGTAGTCTCTCTTTTGGAAGGAATGAATGAATGAATACAGAAATGATGTAACTCTTCTTTTCTCCAGTGGGTTTCGGTTCTCTCTTCCCTCCCCAGTGGATTCCGGTTTCTCTTCCTCCTTCCCCACCTCCTCTTTGTTGTCTCGCATCAATTTGGTATCAGAGCCAAAACTCGATCTCCATTGCACTGTTTTCTCTTCTTGCTTTCTTCCTTCTTCTGCACGCCCCCCCCCCCCCACCACGCCATTTCATCACAGAGCCACTGTGCGAGGAGGCCATCTTGGTCGTACGCCAATCGCGAGCCTGTACTGGCGTCGGCATCATGCCGCCGTCACCTCCGCCTGCGACTGGCCCTACACGGCAGCCGCGAGCCCCTCCGCCTCTGTCGTGTTTCCTATTGATCGTGGCACCCTCGCGACCAGGCCCCACGACCCCACCCGCGCTCCCTGCGCTTACGGCCCACGCTCCCACGGTCTTCACTTGCGCTATCGGCCTCGCCCACCCCCGTTCCCTCCTTCGCCTGCCTTTCGTCGCCAACGCTGCGCACCTCTGCGCCTACAGTCCAGCCACGACTCGCCCTGCCGCCAGCGAAGCCCTACGGTCGCGAGCGACTGCTCCGCGGCATTCCCTGCACGCCCGCACCATCACGGGGTCCTCCAACCCCCGAGACCAGCCGCCCTCGCGGCAGGACCTGTGCGCCCGCACCGTCGAGGACCCCCGTACGAGGCCGTGTTTTTCTGCTTCCGCCGGCGACACGCGGTCTCACCGCGCACCTCACCCCCGCACTCCACGCGGCAGCCCAAGCATCCTCCTCGGCACGCCAAGCCCGCCCGCCGCCACACGCGGGCTTGCCCCAGCCGCGCCAGCCGCCCGCCCTCACCACGCCTCAACCGCCTTTCCCCTCCACGCCCCGCTAACACCCCACACCCGCAGCCACCAAGTGGACAGCAGCCTCCCCATAAGGCGGGCCCCTCCAATCGCCATCTGAGCCCCCACGGGCCTCCTCATCGCCCGCGCCTGTACGGGCTGGCCTTCGCGGACTTCTCACGCCTGTGCCACGCAACAGTAGCCACGCCCTCGTTGCCCTTCATGGCTCAACACCGCGCCGCCTCTGCTATGTGTGTCGCCCGCATTGCTTCTGTCACACAAAGTCTTGCCAGCCACGCACCGTCGTCATCATCATGAGTATCAAATTTGAAGTCAAGCTGCCAGAATATTTACAAACCATGGTGACACTTACGAGAAGCTCTTGGGGTAATTCTGTTTCTCAATCTATTGTTGATTCCCTATCTAATTCAGATTATATTAATTCTCTGGGGATCAAGTATGCATACCATTCTTTCATCGCTTCAAATGCATCAAGACATCAAAATCCTATCGGCATTATGATGATGTCTGGTGTACAATTATACCCATGGATCAGGAATATCTTTGGGTCGAGTCTGGCTGGATGAGCATCGAGTTGTGATTGATCACCAAGCAAGATTTTTGTCTTATACATCCAGAGGGTTACAACAAGCCTTTTCGAGCGTTTGATTCATATTATATCGCACTGCAAAAGCTTAAAAAGACGTGCTCGACATTTTCAACTATGACAGAAGCATCATTAGCTCTTAGATGGGACCAAAGATTGATTGCAGATGCTGGATTTGATTTGTTTGAGGACTCATTGTTCGAGGAGGACCCACTACTCGCAGTTGATGTGTGGGATCAGACATTGTTTGTGTGATCCGGGTAGGGTCGTATATCTTCTGATATATTTGCAGCTCCTCTATCTGTCCTTACTCCAGTTGATGGGCATGTTCTAGCTGATGTGCTACCAATTTATCAGACTGTTGATGTGATCGAGTGGGAGCAACCCTTAGTTGATCTGATGTGGCTGACATTCTATGATTCGTCTATAGTGCACCAGTTCGTGGTCCTTGATATGAGTGTTTGCGTGGAGTTCTATATGTGCACTCTAGTGTTCGATTTCCTCCTGCTTCGACACTTCAAAATTCGAGGACGAATTTTTTCGAAGAGGGGGAGAATGATGCAAAAGTGGGACTACAGACAACGTAAATTTGGCGATCACGACATCTTTATGGCTTGGCGAAAAGTTCCCACATTACTAATGCATTTACTTTAGTTATTTGAGTATTTGATTGTAAGAATAAGGCCCAAATGAGGCCCAATCGTGCATTTTCTATTTTCTGATCATTTTCGGGTGCGAATTTTGCCCCATTTTTAAGTCTAAGGGTATTTTAGTCAAAAATGAATCAGAGTAGGGTTAGGGTTAGTCTAACTCCTATAAATAATCGTGTAGTCTCTCTTTTGGAAGGAATGAATGAATGAATACAGAAATGATGTAACTCTCTCTTCTTTTCTCCCGTGGGTTTCGGTTCTCTCTTCCCTCCCCGGTGGATTCCGGTTTCTCTTCCTCCTTCCCCACCTCCTCTTTGTTGTCCCGCATCAACCAGTCCCCACCTAATAATCTAAGAGCTCCCATGGGGAATAACGTTGAGAGAGAGAGAGAAGTGATTGCATCGAGAGAATCAAAATACTACCCTTCTGATGAGTTATCTATTAACAATAGCTATGATAACCCCGTACTGAGAACTACAATTCCTTCGAGGTCTTCCTCGTCCGAGTTAGAGCTAAAGTATCTCTCTTATTTATTGCTATCTCCAAAGAACTCCATAAAAAGACCGAAAAGACGGTGAGGAGAAAGCAATATGCCTAGCATTTCGACGATTTTCAACATGAAATCCTCCCTGTGTTTTTTAACAGCGGGAGAATCAAATCAGCGTTTATCCATCATAACTTTTCGGTGCGGACACACTCTGGAGAACGGAATACCAGAAGAAAGCAAGGAAGCGAGCGAGAGGGAGGGAGAGGGAGGAACAGCGGCAGCGGCTACCAGTTCTTCCTCTCATCGATTAGGCAGGCGCACCTTACCTTTACGGAGGCCGGATAAGGGGGCAGGGGGTCGCGTGCGCGGACGTCCTCCGCCAGCACCAAACCTAGTGCTTCGTGGATGGGCAGGGTCACGGGCTCCAGACGCCGGACTACGTCGAGAACGATGCGGAGAGCCTCCTCGGTGGTGATCATGGTGACGAAAGGAGGACCCTGAAGCAACCAGCACCCGGAGAAGATGGGCGGCAGCGAGAAGTCAAATGTGGATGATGTGAAAAATGTTGGCGGCCTCGTGTGGGTGTAGCACTACCACTATATATAGTACAGCAGCACCCGACACAGCTGTTGCCACCCTTCCTCTGAAGAATATTTCTCCGTCGAGTAATTACATTTCAGAGAAGCCAAGAAGATCTAATGGGTGTTTGGGAGCAATTTAAAAAAAAAAACTATTTCTACTTAAAAAATGATGTTGAGTTTTTTTTTAATTTTAAATTTAAAATTATAAAAAAATATTGTTATGTGTTTGGTAAAAATGAATAAATTTTTAAAATTCATGTTGAGGTGTGTGGCGAGGGGGGGGGGGGGGGGTGGGTTTGGGGGGGTGCCCTGCGGGGTGGGGGAGGGGCGGCTGCAGGGGGGGCGGTTGGGTTTGGGGAGGGGCAGTGCTGGGCGGGGTGGGGGGGCGGCTGGGTTTGGGGGGGGGGGGGGGGGGGTGCCCTGCGGGGGGGGGAGGGGGCGGCTGCAGGGGGGCGGTTGGGTTTGGGAGGGGGGCAGTGCCGGCAGGGTGGGGGGGCGGCTGGGGTTTGGGGGGGGGGGGGTGCCCTGCGGGGTGGGGGGAGGGGGCGGTTGGGTTTGGGAGGGGGGGGCCAGTGCCGGCGGGTTGGGGGGGGGGGGGGGGGCGGCTGGGTTGGGGGGGGTGCCCTGCGGGGTGGGGGGAGGGGCGGCTGAGGGGCGGTTGGGTTTGGGAGGGGGGCATGGTGGCGTGGTGGGGGGGGGGGGGTGCCCTGCGGGGTGGGGGAGGGGGCTGGGTTTGGGGGGGTGCCCGGCGGGGTGGGGGGGTGCCCCCGGGGGGTGGGACGGCTGGGTTTGGGGTGGGGGGGGGGGGGGGAAGAGGAGGGCCGCAGTTGAGGGGGGGGGGGGTTGAGAGAGTTTTTGTGTGCTTTTAAAATAAAAATAGTTAGGATTTTTTTTTTTTTTTTGGAGAGATTTACATAAGATAAAAATTTTACACTAAAAAAAAAACTACTTACCAACACCTCATTGTGTTTGTCTTCTCTTTTTTTAAAATTTTAGAGAAAAAAAAGACAAAAATTTGTAACCAAACACCCTATTAACGGGACCCCCATCATCTACTCTCGTGAGACCGGCGCCACATTATTAGATGAGAGAGTTTCCTTTATTGACCTCACTACCTCAAGTGTATTAACTCAACTTTAATTGATTCACCTGTGCGGTTTATTATATAAATATTACATTGTACTCTTCTATTTTAGAGTCTAAAAGGATGTTGGGTTGTAATTTTTTATTTTTTTTCTAAAATTATATATATATATTCACTAACACACGTTTGATAAGATATTTTTTTTAAAAGAAAAATCTCACTTGTCTAAAACTCTCTCCAAAAAAAACAACTCTTCACCAATTTTTTTTTAAACTCTCACGCACAATGTTTGCCCCCCCCCCCGTGCCCCTCCTCCTCCTCCACCCCCCTACGCCGCGCTCTCCCCCTCCCTTACCCCCCTGCGCCTCCTCCTCCTCCCCCCCCCCCCCCCCCCCGCCCCCTGTCGGCGCCCCCCCTGCGCCTCCCTCCTCCCCTCCTCCCCTCGCCGGCGCCCCCCCTGCGCTTTCCCTCCTCTCCTCTCCACACCCCCCGCCGGCGCCCCCTCCTCCTCCCCCTCCTTCAACCTCTGCACCCACCCCCCCCTCATCACTTTATTATAAAAATATAATAGTTAAAAGTGTCTACCAAACATGTCTTTATGGGGTGTTTGGGAGCAATTTATAAAAAAATTATTTCTACTTAAAAATTATGTTGTGTTCATTTTTAATTTTAAATTTAAAATTGTGATGAGGTGCTATATGTTTGATACAAATATTAAAATTTTAAAATTTTGTGTTAATGTGTTTGGGAGGGGGCAGGGCTGGTAGGAGGGGGGGGTCTTCGCCGCGGAGGGGCGGGCGGTGCGGGGGCGGGTTCCGGGGCGGGGGAGGGGCCGGAGGGCGGAGGCGGGTGGGGCTGGGGGCGGGGGAGGGTGCAGGGCAAGGGCGAGCGAGGGGCAGCCGGGCGGGGGAGGGGGGTGGGTGCCGGCGGGGGGCTGGGTGTGCGGGGCGAGGGAGCGCGGGGGCGGGCCGGGGGGAGCGCGGGGGGTGCTGGGGGCAGGGTGGGCAGGGGCGGGTGGGGTTCCGGGCTGGGCCGCCGGGCTGGGGGCGGGGGGCGGGTGGAGGTCCGGGGTGGGGCGAAGGAGCACAGGGGCGGGCCAGGGGGGAGCGCGGGGGGTGCTGGGGTGGCAGGTGTGGCAGGGCGGGTTCCGGGAGCGCGGGGGCGGTGGGGTTCCGGAGCTGGGGCCGGCCGCTGGGAGGGTGCAGGGCGGGTCCTGGCCGGTGGCTGTAGGGTGCATGGCGGGTGGGGGGGGGGGGGGGGGGGGAGGAGCCGCCGGCGAGGGAGAACTTGCCGCGGTGGGGAGAGGAACGAGAGAGCGTGTATTTCAAAAAAAAAAACTGGTGAGTACGTGTTTTTATTTTGAGAGAGATTTAAACATGATAGAATTTTACTTTTAAAAAAATTTTACTTACCAACATGTTAAGATGTCTGTCCCTCTTTCTTTTTTAAATTTAAGAGAAAAAACTGTTAAAAAAGTGCAACCAAACCCATATTATAAATTTTAAAAATTATACTAATTTTACCAAACAAATAATAACAATTTTTCATAATTTCAAAATTTTAGTCAAAAATTAGCACACTATAATTTTTTAGTTAGAAATAGTTTTTTTAACTGCAACCAAACACCCTATAACTTTTTTTTACATCTAAATTTTTATTTTGACACCCAAATTTTCCTCCTTTAATACAGTGATCGAATTATATGTCAAAATAGAAACTTAGACATCAAAATAAAAAATAGATTTTAAACTAAAAGTTAGGCTCTAAAATTTTGACATTATATAGAAAAGTGAAACGTGAGAGATGAGTAAATGGGCTTCCTAACATGCATTTAGAGTTGACATAATTACACTGAGGTCAATATAGTAAACCTTTCTCTTATCAGATACATATCATTTTTCAAATCGATGGTCGTTTTCTTTTAATGGAACATATTCTCTCTTTTTTAATTATATAATATTATACTTTTCCATCATAACTTGTTTTTGGTTTATTATGTGTGGCCTTTTCTAGATGAAAATAGCCTCCTCCCCTCTCAAACACATGCGAGTGGCATCCACAAACATCACATATTATGAACTTCACTCATTTGTATCTGAGTGGGTAATACCTACATACATCTAGTGTAGATAGAAAATCTATGTTTCTTTAGACTCTATATTTTTCAATTCATCATTATTCTTTACAAGACCTTCGTAGTTTCAAACTATAGCATCAAATAAGTCAAAACGCTTGCAAAATTAGGGATAACAATGAGAATGCCAAACTTGAAGCATTACAATCTTATGATGTTGATAGGTCCCATTGGCCTAACAACATCCGGCCTAGTTTGGATTGAAACTAACCCAATATCGACATCGGCTTACTCCATCTCTATTTTTTCCCAAGGGCTATGTTAGCACAGAGAAAGTGTAGCGACCCTAGATACTTATACTCAATAAGGCTCTATATCCAGACATTCCTCCCGCGAACGAACCAAAGTCTCGCAAAGGATAGCTCACACACATGTCCAGTAAGAATATAAAAGACAACCACAAGAGTATAAGATACAAGAAAGTACAAGTACTCACACTCATTTACATTGTCCCAATACATCATTACATGTCCAAGAGAAAAGTACAATTACCTAAGACATACCCCGAAAGAACAAAACTCACACAACAACAATTAGAACTCATCTCCCGGTGGTACAAGTCTGCCACGACACCGCTGCTAGCCAAACACATTGCTAACTTTGAAAATAACTGTAAGGGAGTAAGCATCAACAAGTCACAGGCTCAGCAGGGAACTCCCTAAAACAACTACAAAATAATACCGAAAGAAGGAACCGAGACCACAACCCCAAGGGTCTCACTGGCAACACCGAACGTAAAACTATAACACACTTGCATTGTACACAATTAAACAACATTAAAACGTAAACATTCTAGGTAACACAATTCACATAAAATAAAGAGAACAACATGACTAGTACAGAAATATCAGTCCACCACTACAGCTGAAACTGACTACGCCACGAGTCGCAAAGGCAAACCACCAACAAGAGGCAACGTGATTGACATCGCAAAGCCAGTTCACCTCAACGATAGACCCAGAACATGACGAGTGAAGGGTCACACAACACGCTCTCCACGGAACACGGCTCTACAACAACACCTGAAAACATCGGCACACACAACGTGCCACAACAACCAACTATCCACGCAAGGTACAGGTACTTGAAACCACAATGTGCCACAACTGAACCACAATTGGAAAGCCACCACTCTCAATCACAACCACTAGAAAGCTCGAGTCGGAAGGAACAACGCCGCCACACAGGTAAAGACTACAGGTTCATGACGCTAGTATCCAACCCGGACACACAACACAAGAACTGCCTCTCAGCCTCGCATCCAAGGACGTAAGGTCTAGCTGCCGCTCCACAATCATAATGTAAAACCAAAGAATAATGGAGACCAGCCAACACCACACCTGCAGACCACACAACTGCATGCCCATTGTAGCAACTCTAGATTTTAAATTTTAATAAATGAATTTAAATTAAAAGAAAATGTGAATAATTGAAACTCATTAAGTAAAAATAAGTGATGGGTTACCGGAAAGGGTCCATACATGAATTAACGGGCCACAAAGCCGAAGCCCAATGCTTGATGGGAGATAATTAGGTCGAAATTCATACCTTAAATATTAATAAATTAAAAGGGGTTAAGATAATCACTATTTTAACTTATAATTATCTTAAAAAGAGTCCTAACTCCATCCTAACCCCTTGGCCACGGATCTAGAGCCCACTCCATGTCAGATTAAAGGATAAAGACTAGAAAATGGTGAGATAATTATAGAAATTCGTAGTTGGAGGAGAGGAAAGAGTTTAAGAAGTGTTGGAAACTTAAAAACTACAAATACATCTCTCCTCATACCTAGCCAACCCTAGAGAACTTCTGAAGCTTGGAGGATGAGGAAAAGAAGCTTTTGGATGTGGAGATCAAGGAGAAGGAGGCTGGGAACAAGGGGATCTTCGTCTTCTTTACTTTTCTTACCCTAGGATTTCAAATCACTCAAAGGTAGGCAAACTCTCAAGCAAAAACAAATTAACTTCGGCCACAGGTAGACCATGTTCCCATCTTTGAAGGCCCCATGTTTTCCTTAATTTTCATCATGCCATTGATGAGTATTTTGTTCTCAATGTTCTGTCAAGATCATGTATCCGACTTGACTTGTTCCTTTTAAATCTATGTCCATGTTTGATCCTGAGCCTTGAAACTTTTATTGTACGTTCTGCATGATGTTAGGAATCTAATGATTCCATTTTCCCCAATTTCTATCAAGTAATCTTTTCCAATTAAATCGTTTTTCATCACTGTGTCTGATTTATGGTTCATCACGAAGTAACCTGATTATAGCATGCCCATACCATGTTAAATGTCTAATTACTCTCTACTGTTGATACATATGCAAGTCTACTTTTGTTTAAAAGTGGTTTCATGATTTTTCATTGAGTATAAGATTTTATATGCATTTTAAAAGGCATCTGTGTCAAGCCCTTGGCTGTATGGATCGCAGCCCAAGGAGACCTAATCACCTTTCTGGGTTCGGGCCGAGACCCTGAGAACGCGACGACCCGATAGGTTCGCATTCTCAACCAGGTTGTGACAAGGCCTCACATCGCATTCTTAATGCAGATGGGACTCTGCGTCGCAATCTTCCGATCGTGTTGGTCTCGACCTAAACGCATCGCTCCGACACGTCGCGACGACCACCTAGTCGACGTGTCGACGCCTCGACTGAACCTGAACGTGTCGGCTTGTCGGTTGCGACATGAATGCGTCGGCCCGACCCGTCGCAACCAAAACCTAGCCGTCGCGTCGACCCAGTCTGTAGCGACCTGAATACAACATTAGCCGACGTCGCGACCTGACTGTGACTTCTAGAAACCCTAATTTCCTGTACACATTGCTAATCATGTCATATAATCATGGTTTAACCTCTATAATGCACTGTCATGAACAGTAACAACATGTTAATATGTTTTTTTATAATATTCACATGATTTTATTAATTAAAAAATGTGTGCACAACTCTCGTATGCTATCTTCGATTTTCTATCACACGCACACACCAAACGTGAATTTTTGCCATGAGACTTTACTGAAATTACTCGATAATATATCTGGTAATCAATTGCAATTATTCATGTAAATTATCTATTTTATTAAATGGACTTGTCTTCGATTTATTTGCGTGATTTATACCGTTATCGCATCCCTCTGCCTTCGAGCACTCAAAGCAAGACAGACAACCGTTTCTATACACACTTTATCTTGGCTTGGACGACCTCTCTGTTGGGAATACTCCTGACAGGACCAGGAACTCCTTGTCGAGGCTTCCGTAAGACTCCTTGGCTTTGGCAGACGTCCATTGTCAATGAGCAGGTTGTACCATCAATACCTATTTTACCCTTAGGGATCAACATGATCCAACAACCTTAGTTTGTTCTCTCTTACCTTGAGATCACGTCGGACCTCTGGCATGTGTTTATAGCACAGTTATTGGGCAGTTAGTGACTTCCACTGAACTGCCGGCATACGATCGTGTGTGTTGTGCAACTGTTACTATCGCATGTTTAATGACGATTTACGAATGTGACCCTCATTCTCATCTACTATCTCCACACTCTCATCTATTCATGATCTCTCTATACTCTCGTCTATTCTTCAATTACTCTCATCTATTCTTGGTGCTCTATTTGGTCATCTATTGATTGTTTAAGATAAAAACATGATCAATTCCAGGCAACATTATAAGGGGCCCGATCTGGTCCTGGGAGGTGCACTCGAAGGCTATTACTCGCTGGGGTTCAATGATCAGGGTGTTCAGCATGCATCCAAACGCCAGACTTGCAGGATTAATCTAAGACAATCAATCAAAATACTATGTTCTCATGGTTGAAAGAATATCAACCAAACGTGCTATCATGACTAGTGAACTGTTGTGCAAACTTTACATGCTATCTCGTCATATGGTCAATCCTTTATCGTGCTAGTTGTGCTATTTTCTTGTGAAAAGTGCTATCATTCTCTTTCTATCATATGACATTACTATTGTGACTATATTTGAATGTTCTATCTAGTTACTTCATTTTACAAGACATTAATCACTTAAAGCATGCCTGTTTACACGAGATATTAAGTCCTACTGGGGATTATCGCTCATCCTGTGCTATTCATTTTATGTGTTTTAGGTGAGTCTGATGGGGAATACCACACGCACGAGGATGGGGATGAGCAAGTGCAAGAGTGACCGGACACTTCGACATCATTGCTTTTAGTAGTTAGTTAGATGTTTAGTTTGTTTTTATTTAAATAAAGTACTCTGGGCCTATAGTTTTGGCTCTGAATTAGTGAATATAATAGAATTAGTGGAATTATCAATAAAGTTGGTTCATTTGTCATTATTCCAATTTGTGCAATAGTTTGATGTCCATTTCTCACTCTATACTATTTATTTAACTGTTTATCGCTCCGATATTCTGTGTCGGGGCGTTACACCCATGCCTGGCACCTTTAGAAACTTTGGCCTGAGCTCCCTAAAGTGAGACACTGAAAAAATAGGACTAGCAGAGGCTCAGTACGTCTACTGGTGTCCGTACGGCCAACCAAAAGCGCGCTACAAATGACCAAACACAAACTCTCACACAAGTTGTTGCCCCCTTGTCGTCTTTCCCTTATCCAGACATACAACTCAAACTCAGGAGTGAGGGTGTCCAAGAAGACGACACAGACCTCTACAGTACACATAGTACCGGGACAAACCCCAAGCAACCCGTGCCTGGCTCACAATGAACCTGGGGTATCCGACGAGAGAGGCATTTGGGAAAAGGCATCAGACCACCAAACTGAGCAACACACAAGCCACAACAAATACTTAACATATAAATAAAACATGTATTCAAAACCACAATAAATCACATTCTAACATGCTTATCATTGGTCAACATATAACCTCCATAGAACTACATAACACTAACCACCAAACCGTAATTATAATAACAGGCTTAACATAATGAACATGATTAACATAATTACCATAACTAACATAACACACTAACCGTAAACCAAAGTGTTAACCCTACATCATGCTTTACTAACACCAAACACACTTAAACGTTTGAAATCACATTAAACAACTAAGGCTAGGCCCACACAGGACCATCACTGCCCAGCCATCACAAAACACCTCGAAAGTTGAAATGCGATGGACACAGGCGTCGCCTTTCAAAACGTGATGGATACACCGGTCGTGACTACAAGACCACTGTGACAGGGCACAGTGTCGCGACATAATCAGCCCGACACGTGGCCACCAGGTCAAGCAACCCAGTCGAAGCCAAATCGCGACAGACCAAAGCGTCGCCACTAAACCAGCCGATAATAATGCGATGAAACAACATGTCGCCTTCAAACCAACTTAGTAATCTAAAGCCATAAACGCGACGGACCTAAGCGACGCATTTATGCCAACCTGTCCAAAAACACCAATTGAAGTATGAACACGATGGACCATTGCATCGCGTTCACAACCAAACCGCGATAGGGTAAACGGTATCGTTCAAAAAGCGATGGCCCGACCCATCGCCTTCTCAGGCAGACGGTCAAGCCCACCTTCTACCCCCAACAAACCATGCACACATCATTTCACTGAACTTTAAATCTGTAGGATCGAACAAGTAGGATGAACAGATCTAGAGGGGGGGTTGAATAGATCTAACACAAAACTCAGCGTAAGCGTAAGCAATTTAGAAATTACTTCAGATTATAGATCCATTCAGACATACAAACTTATTGATCTGATGTGTGGGTGTGTGTAGTTGATGTATGAAGCAATTAGACAAGCAGTGTGAAGCCGAAATTCCTATGCATGCATCTAGCGCAGAAAACAGATCAAACTACTGCACAGAAGATTTTTAAGTGGTTCGGAAATCACACCAGTGATTCCTACATCCACCCCTCACACAGTGAGGCCACACTACTCAAAATCGAGTACAACACACACACTTGAGCTCAACGGCTCAAACCACACACATACAGAGTTCGATGGCTCAGACCACACACATGAGCACGACGGCTCAAACCACACTAGCTAGATCAAATTCACAAGAAATTAGATCCTCTAGCACTGATCTAATTCAACACACTTACATGCACAATGAAATCTGCACATAACGCATGTACAGATCTCACGAGCACCCAAAGACAATTTGAGAAGAACACTCCAATAAAAAAAATGAATAAAAGAGAGGTGAATTGGATGTCCCTTGTTGAAGATGATATGTAGAAGCTTGAATTGAAGGTCCTTGAGAAGATCAGATGGAGTACTCCTTTAATCCACGATGCTCTGTTTTCATATCTGTTGCTTTGCACAATTTCTCCTTCTTCCTCTGCTACTCTTCTACTTGATCTACTCTTTCTTCAGCACTCCAATGCTTTCTCTCACTACTTAGCCTTGATCCCCACGTCCTCTATGATGGAATCGATGGATGACTGCTCTAGATGAGACAAGAGACATTTTATAGCCTCTGTGTAGTTGTCACGCCCCGATATTTTGCAGCGCAATAAATACCAGGAGACGTGAACGATACAAATAGACGTATCACAGTTGAATAGCGCATAGTCATAATTTAAACGCAATAGCACATTTGAGACCATAATATTGTCACCAAAAGTATACTTTATTCCATTTCAATTCACTAGTTACAACCTTACATAAGAAGAACCAACTAAAGTCCCATTATTCAAATGGAAATGTTTCACTATTACATCGACTACTTAAATAACTATTATTAGTCTATCAACTCCTCATATGACGGGTGCTCATCACTCTTGCCCTGCCCCATCTGACTTCTCTGGTTCCTCATCACTATCTGAAAAGAACAGGATGATAGGGTGAGCAAACTAGCTCAGTAGGATTTACATCTCAATATTGTGCGGGCACTAATATACATGATTAACATTTTAAATAGGCAGATATGCACATGAACATGATGCTATTGCATGCTTTTCTAACAAGTGAAATAGCTGAATAGAACGGATATCATTTCAGATCAAATTTCGAGTTGCATATATAATGGACAGATACTTTAAGAGTAGAATCATATCAAAATGAATTGGCCATATTCACACAGATATCATGTATTCACATGAACAGACGTATCATATCATATCATATCGAATGAAGACACAATCACACAAATCTTACGTATTCGTTGTGCTATGCCAAGCACCAAAAGTCCATACTCCTGGGGTTAATAAGTACGTTGAGGCGCTCCTCCCGAGGACCAGACAGGGCCCCTATTGCACATGCATTGGTCAAATGGACCGAAGTCCCATATTGTGTCGAACAAACATATTCATATTATGGCCACGGAGTTTCAATGACAAGCTCATAGTAATAAAGACATGATCATTCATAGAGTCAAGGTATAACAATAGCTCAAGAGAACAAATGGGCAGTATAACGACGTATCTTATGTTTCATAATTCGTTATTGTCTTGACATGAGGATGACTAATGATAGATCGTACGCGGAACATGTGCTCTCTATCTCTAGGGTACTTCATGGTACAACCAGCTCGGCCTCTATGTGGGAATCCATAGAAAGCGGAGACTTACAGAGGTCTTAAGGAAAAGATCGCTAGTCTTGCTGATTCGGAATGACCGGCAGAGAGCTCTCAATTCCCCAAGAAGGGTGTGCCTAATCGTGCAGAGGGGTAAGTGACGAGTCACGAATCGTTCCTAACGTGTATGCAATTGACAAATAATTAATTGAAACATCGGAAAGCATATAACTATCGAAACTCATATGCAAATCATGATAGAAACTCAACTAACAAGTCCATACTAACATGTATTCATCCCCACATTCATATCATAATCTTATCATATCAAATTGACAATAAGTAAGATCACAAGATAATCAAATGGACATAAGGTCAATCACAATTACACGTTAGAATTATATTCATATCATTACCATTTTTCAATGGGTTGATTGCTTTTAGGTCCATGCATACTATATAACATCATGCACATGCTGACAGACCAAGAAACTAAACATACTGACTGACTAGCAGAAAAGAACAGTCTCAGGTTGGCCTATGAATGGCGTCCAACACAGTGGACGTTTTTCAAACACGGGTGTATAGGTAAACAGGCCAAAACATGTAGAAAAGTAAATTGCGTCGGCCTACCTGGCCGCCTTTCAAGCTAAATCGCGTCCGAGCATAGCGGCGCATTTATAGGAAATTCATTAAATATCAATTGGGTGGGAAAACCGCCTGAATCGCGTCCGGGGATCCCGCCGCGATTCAGACCTGCACAGACTCCCAGGCAGGTGCGAAGTCTCATGCGGCCGTTGACCGGTCAGCGTGAGAATCGTGCTGCCTCTCATGGATGCCTTTTAGTGGATCGCGCCGGACCTGGCCGACGTGATACCAGGTGCTCGAATCGCATCGCCTGGTCTGGACGCGATTCCAAGCTTTAACCTAAAAACATAGAAAACCGACTGATCCTCTTACCATGCTTATATCTCCCAATATAATGACATTTAGATGAAACATTTAACATGAAAGATGACCATGACAACGAGTAGAAGAACTTTTATGTTGGGAGTTTGACCTAATTCAGTCTCTAATATTGTGAAAAACATGAACAACGTAAAGGGTCAAGTGCATCCCGAAAACACAAGTTCATGTAGTGGCTCTCTTAACATGCTTATAACTCTCTAACCAATGACTTTTAGAGAAAGTGTTCAACACAAAACATGACGAGGACTACTAGTAGCATAACTTTTATGATGGGGGTTTAGTCTAATTAGGTCTTAAATCACATGCATAATAAGAAGAACATAAAAAGCCATAACTGTGCGCGACTTAGGGAAAACGACTAATACTCCATGTATACTCCATGAAAATTGAGAAAATCAAGTGCAAATGAAACTAGACTCGAAGCTCTACAAGATGGTATTGGTTTTTATTTAATCTTGGCCTGAGAACACCTACCTTTACGAAGATCTAAGAGATGTTGTCGTTCTGGACGCAGCAGAGGATGAAGGGGATGAAGCTCTGGTTCCCAGCCTTTCTCCTCCTCCTCTGAAGCCCTAGCCCGCCTCCAAATGACCCCAACTCATTGCCAAACCTTCCCCAAGAGTTTAGTGACGAGTTCTTATAGATTTAGGGTGTATTTACATGTCCTAATGGGACTAGAAAAGGGGGCTACAAATTCTGCTTTCTACTTTCCAAAATCTGAGATTCTCTCACCCAAAGGAGGTAGCTACACCATGGAAAGGTGTCATACAGGGTTGGCCACGATTTGGCTTGCCATGCATGGCCATTACCACTAATGTTAACCCTAATTTGCCCTCCCTAATCACTACATAATTACATACACGAATTTCTGGGTATTTACTTGTCCCAATTTTTATCCTTGGGCCAAATGTGCTCCATTGGCCCAATCTTGTTAATGGGTTATTAATACATGATGTTGAAATTCTCTCCAACATGTTTATTTAATTTATGGTCGGGTTATTTTTCCGCGTTAACAATTTTCCGACTTAGTTTCCTAATTCGGGTAACTTGGTCACGTGTGACGTACACTCGGCCAATTAGAGTTTTCGTTGCATGTATTCCTTCGTGGAATGCTTAGGGATAATATATGGGGTTGATTTATAATTTTTATAGAATTTTCCAATGTGTTCTCTCATGTACGATAGTGGTACGTAAGTTCTATCATTCCGATAATACGAAATTATTTATTTATTATTTCATACTTGAATTTGTTCATGAGTCATAAGTCATCCATTATTCCAATTTATTTATGGACTATCCCCACATATTGTTTGGAGTCAACCATAATTTTTTTTAATTTAGTTATGATCTCATTTTATACACATGATAATGGATTTTCTAACTTATTTCTTAATTACGATAATAAGTCACAATAACTCTAAAACCTATCCCAAATGACTTTTATTGACCCAAATTTCTTGATGGATCATTAGAGGATATTATTTGAAGTCCATCTATGATTTTTATTTAATTTTATGACTCCTCTAAGTATGTGTGATAATGATTTCCCGACTTATTCCCTGATTACGATACTCAGTCGCAAAACACCTTAAACCCTGACCATCCGATTTTCCTTTGTACGAATTTCTCTGTGGGTCATTAGGGAGTATTATTTAGAGTTGAACTATGGTTTTTATGAAATTTTCTAATGGGTTTTTGCATGTACGATAATGGAAAGATGTTGGACCTGGCAACCTCAAATTTTATGTAGAGTAATTTGTTGGTCGTGGCCCACTGATCCTCAGTCTTGGAATCAACAGTGGATAGGATTTTTGCTTGTTCAGCCTTGGGAAGAGCAGAAGTAGGAAGAATGATATTTAGATGTTCAGAAAGGTTAAGGTAAGGAAGACTAAAAGTGGCTGCAAAAGTACACTTTCGGAGATATTCAGCATATAAGGTTCTTCTTCTGTGGACAACAGAAAGAGAATACCACAGAGGAGGAAAGAGAGTTTGATTGGAAGGGAAAACAAGAGCTGAAGAGGTCTTTCTTTTCTTAGAGGCAGGACTAGAGGAAGGTTGGGAATCAGTCCTGTGAATGTGAGCAGAGATAACAAGAACTGTGCGGAGGATGGCTTCTTCAAACTCATCCTTGATGTCATGCACAGAATGAGGAATGACACTGGCTGCTTCAGGAATGATGGTGATAAAGGAGGGTGGAGTAGGTAGATGAAAGGAACAAAAAGATGAAGTAGGAGGAGGTTGAGTAGATGGTCCAGTAGATGAGGGACCTGTTGAGGAAGGATGTAACGACCCGACCTCCCGGACCCTTGCCAGGGGTCCCGAGGGTCACGCCACCACCCACGGATCCGAAGATCCGAAAGGGTTAGAAGAAATAGTCTAGTGAGATATTTACTGAATTTAAATAACTATAATAACATGTACAATATACAAAGGTCTGTACAACGTGTCCCAAGCAAAAGCACAAGTACAAAAACAAAGGTGCAGTCCTTAAGGGGCATACCCCGAAGACTTGCAAAGCACAACTCTCAGCTCACTCGGCTACAAGAGCTCACAACGCTCGCTCTCACTGTTGCTGACAACACACGGTGCCACAGCCGCCTCCGCAACCCATCCGACACCGAGCTCCCGCGACGACGATCCCCTAGCTGAAAGAAGTAGGGGGGTGAGCCTCGCGAACAATGCCCAGTAGGGATTACCAGTCCCTCACCGGCCAGAGCAACAAGAACTCCAAAAATAAGAAAACTACACTAGAAAGCTATATAGCGAGAAACCCGAAGCAGCGGAAGAGAACATCGCAACGCCACGACCACCAACCGAGGTTGGGACAAACACACACTTCCGCAGAAACCAACGGAGTCGGGCACACAGAAGCACGGGTCTGCACAAGGCCAGACAACGACGCCCACGAAAACTAGACACAGCCATGCTATAACCGCCGTGCAAGCTAGGGCAACAGATAACACTTGGAAACGTCGTGAGGAAACGTCGTCACAACAACAGCAACCAAGCCACCGCCGCTAGCAGCCAAGAGGGGGACCTGTAGTCCTCACGCTCTGCTCGCTAGCCTAGCTCCTGCCTCCGCCCCCGCGCAAGGGCGAGACAGAGCTGCCACAGCAACACACAACACACGCAACACCGCAGCCTAGCCAAGCTGCGGCCTCACGCCTGACACCACTACGTGGCTCCGGAACCAACGTAGAGAGAGGCAGTGAGACAAGGGAATGTCTGGGCCACGCCGGGAAGAGAACTGCCTCAACGACCTCGACATCCCGCCCCAGACAAGAGAGCTTTACAAACGACTCAGCGCCGCTATCCAAACCACCGTTTTCTCCTCAGCTCTAGAGTCTGCCTCAAGTCTGCTGCCAACTCGAGCACGCTCGTAGCCCGAAGCACTCCCTCAACAGGATCCAGAGGATGGGGGTCCCAGGTAACGGTAACAACCTCTCAGATCGGGGACAAGCCCTCAAGTGCCAAGCACCGGGCGAACAGGCGGGGCATCACAACAGAACCACACCGAACCACTGGCTTGTAGCACACGACAAGCCCAGTGAGCACGAGGCACGCACAGACCCCCAGGAGGGCTGTCGGCCAACCAAACATGCACGGAAAAACTGGAGCCTCAGAACACTACCAGCAACACGGAAACTCGTCGCTCTGTTAATGATCGATTGACCGCCGGTCAATCGATTATTACACAGACGCAACCCTCCTGGCACCACTGCCAGGACACAGCCACGAAGGTGTCACCTTCGGTCACTGAACGCAGGGAGGCAACCAGCCGCGTTCCCTACCAAGAGGTCCTAAGGGCAAGGCCTGCCCTGGGGGACACGCCGACACACAACCAGGCCCACGGAAACACCCGAGGCAACACAGGTACTGTCGCGACCCCCAAGGTCGTCGCGATACCATCGCGATGGGGAAGGGCATTGCGACAGCCCTTGTTGCGACCTGGCAAGGCGTCGCGACAACAACCCTGTCGCGACCTGGAAATGCGCCGTTAGCAGAGGGGCAGACCAACATGATCCTCAATCCCGGGCCGCCCACAAACACTACAATCACACCACAAGGGGGAGGGGAGCATGGGGAAAGTAGTAAAGTTAACTATAAACCCCGAGGGGCTCCCAATCCACCCGGATCGGGAAGGGCACAAGAAATCCCTACCTCTCATGAAGAACCGAACCCCATAGGGGGCCTTCACGACGCACGGCCGCCTCCTCCTCACTCCACGACGCCGCTCCCATACTCTGCCACGAGCCGCCGGCCGCTCCACACCCGGATCGCCGGAGGGGAGCCTCCCCATCGCCGGAGAAGAGGGGAAAGGGAAGAAGAGGAGAGAGAGGGGAAAGGGGTAGCCGGCCAGCGCCTTAAGCCCCCGGCACCCAGAACCCGATGAACCGCCCCGTCGCGTTAACAACCTTGACGCGACGGGTCAACGGACCGCGACAAGAATGCGCCCCCAAGGGCGCTGTGACAACGCGACAGACCGTATTGACACACCTGCCACCCTGACAGGCGTCAGATGACCGAAGCGACAGAAAGCAGTCGCGACCCGCTGACCGGTCGTGACACGAAGACGCGAAGGAGAACCCGGGCGCGACAAGAACGCGACGCACACCCTCATCGCAACACGGATGACTGTCGCGTCGGGCACCCCCGACGCGACACTAACACGTCGCCCAGCTTGGACGCATTAGTGGCCAGTCATCCCAGACGCTGGACGGAAAGCCAGGAAGCCAGGTCTTACATTCTACCCCCCTTAAAACAATTTCGTCCTCGAAATTGGGGCCAGCCCAAAAGATCTTGAGGCACGAAACAAAACACAAGGAGCAAACGTAAGACCAGCGTGAAAAAGCCACTAAGTCTCAACACGACCTCCTCGTGGCAACAATCGCACAGCCAAACATGCGCTGAGCACACAGAGCCGGAAAACCATGGCTCATACAACGGGCTCCCAACACATGGGGGTACACAACTAAAAATCGAACGGCTCACCACACGCTCCAAATCACGAGTGGAGCACCAAGCCGAGAAACCAACGGCTCACTCCAGCAACACGTGGGGCGCCCAACCGGAACGACAATCCCACCGGTGCCGAGCGACGCCAAATTCGGCCCGTACAGCAGAAAATGCCAGCCGAAAACTATACAGCTGCGGCCACCAACAGACCTCGTTGTTTGGACCAACCGATCGGTAACCCACTCTGTCACCAGCAAAACCTGACAGAGGACACAGTTGTCAACAACCACACGAGAAATGCCTGAGAGTCAAGCACGACACTCAGGGGATCGGCCTCATGCTACTAGCAGCAGCTAGCACCAGTTACCGACCCAACCGAGAAGCCACGCGACGACGAGAACCAGAGCAACACCACGCTCGCGGAGGATTCGCAACACACGGAACGACGTCCACTAACACCACTAGGTCTCAACCAGACCTTCCTTGCGGTTCAACATGGACATCAAACACACGCGGAGAAACCTCAACACGTGAAAACGACGTCTACTATCACCACTAGGTCTCACTCAGACCTTCCTTGTGGTCCGACAAGGACACCAAACGCCCGCAGAGCCACAAAAACTGGGAGTTACACGCTCCACAACATGGCACACCGCGATGGAAACACAGAAGACGTCTGAAGTTAAGCCAAAACTTGGCACCTCACAACGTCGACGAACCACGTGGTCGAGTACTGGCAAGCCAATAGGCCTCACTGTCACCATACGAACCGATAGGGCCGCCATCGGCTTCCAGACTCACCAACGCCACACACAACCACATGGAAACCAAGACAACCGTAGAGGTCGAGGACAACACGCTGACCTCAGAGGGACCCAAACCGAAGTAGGGTAACAATCGGCCCCACAGGTAACAACCCTGCACCGGTGAAGGCCACACCACACGCAGGCTCTCTCAGCCTTCACGACGCACACACGCTCAAATGCGCCGAAGACGACTAGGAGCACTGCACCTAGACTTGCCCGCAAGCGTCCTCCACACAAGGAAGACCACTGCCAATGAGTCCAGCGCCAACCGCACCGCTACAGCACGAACACGCCGAGCGACCACACTCACCACGCACACGGCACATCAACAACTGCAACCTGCGGCACACGCACGAACCTTGCAGGGAAGCCGCACACCTGCAAAACATTTGAAAACACCAGCCTAACACTAGTCGGATGGTGTCAGCAGTGCACTAGTACTTTTCTTTGGGACAACTATAGTTATTAATTCTCACAAATCTTAGTAGACTCCTCGCTCTGATACCACTGTAACGACCCGACCTCCCGGACCCTCGCCAGGGGTCCCGAGGGTCACGCCGCCACCACGGATCTGAAGATCCGGAAGGGTTAGAAGAAATAATCTAGTGAGATATGTACTGAATTTAAATAACTATAACAATATGTACAATATACAAAGGTCTGTACAACGTGTCTCAAGCAAAAGCACAGGTACAAAAAGAAAGGTGCAGTCCTTAAGGGGCATATCCTGAGGACTTGCAAAGCACAACTCTCAGCTCACTCGGCTACAAGAGCTCACAACGCTCGCTCTCACTGCTGCTGACAACACACGACACCACAGCCACCTCCGCAACCCGTCCAACACCGAGCTCCCGCGACGACGAGCCCCTAACTGAAGGAAGTAGGGGGGTGAGCCTCGCGAACAAGGCCAAGTAGGGATTACCAGTCCCTCACCGGCCAGAGCAACAAGAACTCCGAAAACAAGAAAACTACACTAGAAAGTTGTAAAGCGAGAAACCCCTACAGTATGATACTACGAAGCAGCGGAAGAGAACAGTGCAACGCCACGACCACCAACCAAGGTTGGGACACACACACAACTCCCGCAGAAACCAACGGAGTCGGGCACACAGCGGAAGCAACCCTCGGCACACTCGTCGAGACCACGCAACAACCAGGTGAGAACGACGTCTCACCACAAGCACGACCACCTCAGACCTCCACAAGGTCACAAGTAGAACCAACCCGAACCCTGGACATACCACCAGGTCGGGAAACCACACTCGCCGGTGCCACCACGGACTGGCACCCAAGAACGGGACTACGGAACCGAGAGAACACCGAGCGGAAACCACCAGAAGCACGGGTCTGCACTAGGCCAGACCAACGACGCCCACGGAAACTAGGCACAGCTAGGCTATAACCGCCGTGCAAGCTAGGGCAATGGATAACACTTGGAAACGTCGTGAGGAAACGTTGTCACAACAACAACAACCAAGCCACCGCCTCTAGAAGCCAAGAGGGGGACCCGTAGTCCGCACGCTCTGCTCGCTAGCCTAGCTCTTGCCTCCGCCCCCGCGCAAGGGCGAGACAGAGCCGCCACAGCAACACACGCAACACCACAGCCTGGCCAAGCTGCGGCCTCACGCTTGACACCACTACGTGGCTCCGGAACCAATGTAGAGAGAGGCAGTGAGACAAGGGACTGTCTGGCCACGCGGGACGAGAACTGCCTCAACGACCTCGGCGTCCCGCCCCAGACAAGAGAGCTCTACAAACAATTCAGCGACGCTGTCCAAACCACCGTTTTCCCCTCAGCTCTAGAGTTTGCCTCAAGTCTGCTGCCAACTCGAGCACGCTCGTAGCCCGGAGCACTCCCTCAACAGGCACCGGAGGATGGGGGTCCCAGGTAACGGTAACAACCTCTCAGATCGGGGACAAGCCCTCAAGTGCCAAGCACCGGGCGAATAGGCTGGGCACCATAACAGAACCACGCCGAACCACTAGCTTGTAGCACACGACAAGCCCAACGAGCACGAGGCACGCACAGACCCCCAGGAGGGCCGTCGTCCAACCAAACACACACGGAAAAACCGGAGCCTCAGAACACTATCAGCAACACGGAAACTCGTCGCTCTGCTAATGATCGATTGACCGCCAGTCAATCGATTATTACACAGACGCGAACCTCCTGGCACCGCTGCCAGGACACGGCCACGAAGGTGTCACCTTCGGTCACTGAACGCAGGGAGGCAACCAGCCGCGTTCCCTACCAGAAGGTCCTAAGGGCAAGGCCTACCCTGGGGCACACGCCGACACACAACCATGCCCACGGAAACACCCGAGGCAACACAGGCCCCAAGGCCGTCGCGATACCATCGCGACGGGGAAGGGCACCGCGACAGCCCTTGTTGCGACCGGGCAAGGCGTCGCGACAGCAACCCTGTCGCGACCCGAAAACATGCCGCGACAGCAATCCTGTCACGACCGGGAAGCCGGCGCGACAACATTATCGCGACCGCCAACCGCGTCGCGATAAGGTCGCGCCCGAGCGAGCAGACGCCTCCTCTGATGTCGCGACGCGCCGAGCCGTCGCGACACCAGCAGAGAGGCAGACCAACGAGATCCTCAATCTCGGACCGCCCACAAACCCTACAATCACACCACAAGGGGGAGGGGAGCATGGGGGAAAGCAGTAAAGCTAACTATAAACCCCGAGGGGCTCCCAATCCATTCGGATCGGGAAGGGCACAAAAAATCCCTACCTCTCATGAAGAACCGAACCCATAGGGGGCCTTCACGACACACGGTTGCCTCCTCCTCGCTCCACGACGCCGCTCCCACGCTCCGCCATGAGCCGCCGGCAGCTCCACACCTGGATCGCCAGAGGGGAGCCTCCCCATCACTGGAGAAGAGGGGAAAGGGAAGAAGAGGAGAGAGAGGGGAAAGGGGTAGCCGGCCAACACCTTAAGCCCCCGGCACCCAGAACGCAACGGACCGCCCCGTCGCGTTAACAACCTTGACGTGACGGGTCAACGGACCGCGACAAGAACGCACCCCCCAAGGGTGCCGCGACAACGCGACAGGCCGTACTGACATGCCTGCCACCCTGACAGGCATCAGACGACCAAAGCGATAGAAAGCAGTCGCGGCCCGCTGACCGGTTGCGACACGTAGACGCGACAGAGAACCCGGGCGCGACAAGAACGCGACTCACACCCTCGTTGCGACATGGATGACTGTCACGTCGGGCACCCCCGACGCGACACTAACGCGTCGCCCAGCCTGGACGCGTTAGTGGCCAGTCATCCCAGACGCCGGATGGAAAGCCGGGAAGCCGGGTCTTACAAAGGACCAGCAGAAGAGGATGAGGCTGGAGGTGCCTCAGAGGTGGGATGAGGAATGGAAGAGGAAGGAGGAGGTGATGAAGAGGTGGCAGTAGGGAAAGTGGTAGGAGAAGATATGTGTTTAGGAAGTGGTTTCTTGAAGGTTACAGGTGCAGGAGGGGCAGTGAAGGATGTGGGTGGAGAGGAAGGGGCTGGAGTCTGACGATTGGGAGATTTAGAAGGCCCTGGAGGCACAACAGATCCTCTACAGATACTTGAGGCTCGGTTGGCCCTGCCACTGACTCCATTTGTACAGATGGCCCGGATGGCTCAACACTAATATCTTCAAATGCACATGGCCCTGATGGCCCTGACTCTTCCAAAGATGGCCCTGGTGGCCCGGATTCTGTAACTGATGGCCCTGATGGCCCAACTTCC
>CM024755.1:142837047-142905029 GCA_014218235.1 Colocasia esculenta | reverse complement strand
GTATAATAAGGATGGTATGAAAGTAGACCAAAAGGTCTACAGAGGTATATAGGTTCCTAGTATATTAACTGCCAGTAGACCTGACATAACGTTTATTGTATGCATGTGTGCTAGGTATCAGGTAGCCATAAAGAATCTAATTTAGTTAGTGTCAAAAGAATTTTCAGATATTTAGCTAAAACCCATGATTTAGGTTTGGCTATCCAAAGTCATGTGAAATCAATTTAGTAGGATACTCTAATGCTGACTACGACTGAATGCAAATAGATAGAAAAAGCACTAGTGGTTGTTGTCAATTTCTTGCAGGATGTATGATCTCGTGGTCCGCAAAGAACAAATTCATGGCATTATCTACAGCAGAAGCTGAGTACGTAGCTGCTGGAAGTTGTTGTACACAACTCCTATGGATTAAGCAACTTAAGATTATGACTCCAGATCAAGACAATTCCCCTATTATGCGACAACAGCAGTGCTATAAATCTAACCAAGAATCCAGTACAACATTCAAGGACTAAACACATTGAGGTTATATATCATTTCATTCATGATCATGTAGCAAATGGTAACATAGATATTTCTTTCATTGATACTACTAATCAGTTAGAAGATATCTTCACAAAGGCCTTACCTGAAGAGAGATTTACTTCTTGATAATTACTAATTTTAGTGCTAAATTTCATACATGCATTAATTTTAAAAGTCTTTTGTCTATAGATAATGCCACATTTTGAGTTTATTTTCATTTCATCCTTAAATAAGTTGTTGAACATAATAGTGTTGGTAGAACACATAGTTGAATTTTCATTTAAGACAATGCCTTTTAATAGTTTAGCTAATAAAAGTAGGTACAATGTAATAAATATATATATATATATTTTTGGTCTTATAATCTTATAGAAATTAGTTTATAAATAAATCAATTTAAATAAATTTTAGTTAGTAAATCTTTCTTTCACTATCAAGCCAAATACCCCCTCATGAATCCATGTGCCATTACATCAATCTCTCAACTTAAATAAAACCATCATACCACTTATCCCATCAATCCTATTAAAATAAATAAATTGTTTTAATACTCCACTTAAACCTTTCTTATATTTCTCACAGGAACCCAGTGGCCAGGGGGCTGGGAGTGTTGGCTTAGGCGCCAGTAGAAGCAGGTGCAGAGGTGATTTGCTGTTGTGGAGAGCAGCTGCGGCCGTGCTGGAGCGATGGAGGAGCTCTGCTGAGCTCCAGATGTGGGGCATGAGGTGTGTGCAGTCGAGTGTGGTGCGCGTCCGGCTAGATCCGGCTGTGGACGCAATGGGCGGTCGGCGCCCTGATGCGAATCTGATGCTGAGCAGCCAGCGGATGGACCAGCAGGGTGGATGGGTGGTGCGCAGCAGGAGGAGGAGGCCGGGCCTGCTGAATACCGGCGCGATGCGCAGCGATGGCGCATGCGGTGGTGCTGTGCGGCGCGGCGATCTAGGTGCAGGCTGTGGGTGTGGCAGACCCTGTGCGGAGCGGAGCTGGACGGATGGCTGCTGGTTTGGGGATTTGGGCGATGGAGGGCCCGGATCGAGGGCTGCTGGATCACACTGAGGTGGCGGAGGTCACCAGGGCGGATAGCTGTGGCTGAGGCTGGTGCGATGGTGCTGGTGCTGTGAGGGCCGTGAAGGCCTGCTGAGGTGGCGATCCAGGAAGGAGGCTGACGTGGCAATGCTGGTGCTACTGCGTTGGTGATCCGGGAGGCGCCCGGGCATCTATAAAAGACCCGAGGTCCTCTTCTCCGGGGCTGGCTGGTTAGAATTGGATAGGAATTTTTTTTTTCAGTTATTTCCTGTATTTTCTTCTTTAGCAAAGCTGGGAGGGGGTCGGCAGTCAGATTTTTAGTAGTTTTATTTCTGCTTTTTCTGTTCTTGTACTTCTTCTTCGAGTAGAGTAGGAGAGCTGGGATTTTGGAGTTTCCTTTGGCATTTCTTTCAGCTTTTCTTTAAGCAGAGCATGGAGGTGTTGTTGATTCGAGCTGTGTAGTTTAGTTTGTGTTTTTATCATCTCTTTTAGTCCAGATTTTAGTTCTGCTGTGGAGGATCCAATGAAATTTTTCCATTATTTCTGTGTTAGAGTTTGATCCGTGAGATTGTTCTTCGATTTATTCTATGTTTAGAATTTGTTGTGTTCTTCCCTCTTCTAGAGATTGGGGGGGTTTGCTGAGATAGATGTATGGGCTGCGGGATTGCCGTTCTCTTTATTTCTCTGAGTACATTGCTAAGATCGACAGCTCTTTATCTTCTTCTGTGGAATCTAATTTTGCCATTTCGTCTGTGTGGATTTTTTTTTTGTGCATGCTAAAGAGTTAGATCCAGTGTTTTCCATTTCTTCTGTGTTATGTGAAGACAGCCAGAAGATCTACTGCAGCAGGGGCTTCTTCTTGTATTCTGCATCTGAAGACTCTCGGGGTTGTGTACTGCAGGAGATGGCAATTGGTTTTGGAAGGGATTCAGCATCTAGTTCGACTGTTGTGTGAGAGATCCAGGGGGTTCAAGGTTTTGAGTTTTTTTTTTTCATCCCTTCCGATTGGTTCTGCATCTTTTCTGGTTCGCATTTTTAGGGGGTTTGGAGAGTTCTAATTTCAGATCGTTGGGCTACTGGGAGGTTTGGTTGTGGGAGATAGTGAGATCGACTCAGTGTGTTGTAGGATACAGTACTTAAAAACTTTGTTCATGTTAGTCTCCATGAAAATCTTTGATTGAGTTCTTTAATTTCTTTTCGGTCTCACTTTGATCCATGTTCTTCAGTAATAGCAATAGAAATCTGATTTAGCAACTTTAAATTTCTGTTACTTATTTCTGTCCGAATCTTGAGCTGTTAGAATAGTGATCCGGTGTTTGTGGAGAGTTATGATTACTCATCCCTGAGCTGTAGGGGTAAATTGGTTCGTGTGTTTCTAGTTAAACTTTCTGTCTACCAGTTGATCCCTCAACTGTGAGGGTACATTGATTTCATTTCTCTTTTTATTTCAATTCAGATTGTCCCTTTATTAAATTTGATCCATCAAGATTGTGATGATTTGGTCGGTGCTGTTTAACATTCATTTTTAATGCACGGTCGATAGAGATTTCAAGTCTAAGTAGTTTAATTCAAGCTTTATTCTGCCTCTCCGTGGATATGACCTGTTCTCACCATTGTGCTAGTTCTTCTTTATGATTTTATGTTTCTGAGACAGTTTAGAGGAAGTGCACATTTTGACATGTGCGAAGAACTCTGGACAACGAAGATGCACAGTCAACAATGTCGCGCGTTCATCTTGGCGCCGTTGCTGGGGAGGCATTAGAGTTTTATTAATTCTTTTTGATTTGATTTCATTTGCTTTGGGCTTTACATTGACTTGTTATTGGGCTTTCATTTCAGATTTGCACAAGGAGTGGATCTTGGAGATTGGGCTTGTCACTTGAAGCCCATGGAGGGAGCTTGCTGATTTCATTTCCCCATTCTCTTAATTCAGAATTTTAGATAGGGGAGTGTGAGAGAAGCTTGTAGTGAGGTTTTCATGTATTCTCTGTGTATGTACAGAGATTTCTTTCACGTTGGCATGTAATAATTGGCTCTTGGTGGTTTGATTGGTTTGGCATTAGTCTATAGTACCACTTCATATTTTCTTATTAAATTTCATTTCATTCAGTTTAAAAAACCAATAAAAATTAAAAAATTCTAAAATCTAAAAATTTTTCCAATCACTCTTCATGTTAGCCGTTTGTTTGTAAATAAAAATTTCATCTCTCAAGATTAGAATCTCATGTTTAGGACATTCATCATCTTAATTATCATTTGAATTTTATTTTCTTGCATTGAAGAGTGCGGGGGAAAGGTAAGTCTTCCATCTCTTGTTTCATGCATTAGACTTATCATTAGAAAACTCTTGTTTGAACTTGTTTGTTGCACTTCCCTTTTTAATGGGGACTTCTAAGGGCTTTACCCTTAGATAAAAAGATAAGGTGAGGGATTTCATCACCCTTTCCTTTGCCCAAAAAATCACAAAAATTTTCGCATTCTTTGCATTTGCCTAAACTTTCAATAAAAATCAGTAGACCTGGCCCTAGGTTCATCAGTAGATTATCCTTTCTTAAATTCAAAACTTCTCTTTAAGTCTGGTGTCTAGGATTAGAGGTTAAAAGCTTACACTTAAGCGAGCTAGAGGTTACTTAATTGGTCCTTGCGAAAGCAAGGGGGGCCTCCCTCTACTCCACCTCTACTGGCCGGTACAAGAAGAGTTAGGATTGGACTTAAGCAAGCATAAATCTGATTTTGAGAAAATAACATAAGTCCAAGGAACACTTAGTGTTTAGGTTAATTTGTTGTGAAAGTGTTTCTTTGTTTTCATAAAATTCATAAAAAAAAATCAATAATAAAATCTTAAAATTCAAAAATCATAAATAGAGGCTTTCTAACTTGTATGCTTGGTAGACGATCATTCAACTTAGATTTGGCTCAACCTATCACAGAGATTGAGAGATTCTTTCATATCATGGCCTACCAAGAACAATTCAAGCTGTCCAAGGTTTCTATAAACCTTCCTATGATCCATATTCTACTACATACAATCCTGGTTGAGAAACCACTCGAACTTTTCTTGGAAAAATCATCAGAACAAATTTCTCAACCTGCTTTCAAACATTCATGTACGGTCCAACCCTATCCCAATCAGAATCCGGGATTTGACCAATCTTCTTATTCCAGACTTCAACAATTCCAAGAAAATCAAAACTTCAATCAATTTTCTCATACCAATTTTCAGCAGCCTTCATAGAATCAACCACCACCTTCTCAGCCTAATTGGATAATAAAATGAATCAACTTCAAACCATGATGATGACTCTTTGCCAAACTGTGCAAGAACAACAAAATCAATATCAAAATCAGAACCAAAAATATTCAACAAAATTTGGATAGGATAGAGTCTCAGATTGCTGATGTGTGTAGGAGGGAATGGGTCAGTTACCAAGTGAAACTATAGCAAACCCCAGGAACAACCCTTCTGGATTTATCAGAACCAGCAAAACCTCAAGTCTAGGGGTACATACCACATGTTAGACAAATGGCCCTCTACCACAAACCCACAACAAACTTTTGTCCAAAACATTCCAGCACCACAAATTCAAATCAACTTATACAACAGGACCATCCTCCTGCCCAGCTAGGGGCCCGCAAGGCAATATGTGGAAATAGTGTCAACATTAAGAAATGAAAATCTTGATAACTCCTCACTCACACATGTCAACATTGCATAAGGATAAAGAAAATGAAAATGAAACTGAAATTGAAGAGAATGTTGAAAATGTTGAAAAATCTAAGGGAAAAGAGAAAATAACTGAAGAGCCTCTAGACACAATCCAATAAATGAAGATCCAAGTCATTACATTCCAAGAGTCTCTTTTTCTGAAGCTTAAAGCCAAAATCTAAAAGCAAACCAACTGGTAATGAAAAACTCTTGGAGAATCCTGTGTAGAAGATGTAATAGACCAACCCTGTGCTCTAGGGTTTGAGGGAGAAGAAGGACAATTCAGTTCCATTTTTTCAGAATAGATCTATCATTTCCATTAGAATGTCCTCCTAAGGTTGAGCTAAAACCACTCCCTGCTAATTTAAAATACATCTTTCTAGGAGAGAACGAGACTTAGCTCATAATGCTAGCGATCTTGATGAAGGCATGAGAAGAAACTAATTGAAGTCTTGAAAATTCACAAAAAAAATTTTAAAGTGTATGATAAGGTCGGGTTATCAATTCTAGGCTTCATGGAAAATTGAAGTCCTGATGGATGATCCTTACAGTGTTGTCAGATCTTACGACAATGGTGTTGTCATTATTCTTGATCCTAAAACTGGACAATCATTCACTGTTAATGGGCAAAGGTTAAAGCATTTCTTTGAAAGCCCACTTTTCTTAAAAATTGATTCTACCCTAGCTGAACCAAACGAAGCCTAATTGCGTCCGGCTGAAGACGAAATAACTTAGCGCTTCTTGGGAGGCAACCCATGTGTACATATTTCCTTTATCAAGTAATTCTCTGTCTTACTTTATTTTCCTGTGAATAAGTAGGGGGGAGAGGTAGAATAAAGCATGCATTCATAGTTCTCATCCCAACCATTGCTTCATTTCTTTTCTTGAGCTTGTACATATGCAAATAAAAATTTCACAATGTTTCATCTTGGAATAAAAATTAGTGGCTTTGCGCATCCCAGACTAGGTGTGTGATCATTAACAATTAAAATTTTGTGGTTGTCACATTCCTTGCAAGTATCCATGTTAGGTAGCCTCTAGTAAAGGGTTACATGTACTTCTTGTCTACCTTATGTAAGGATTTATGGCAAGAAGTTTTCATACACACACTACACAGCCACTTAGACTAGCTGAACCTGAATGTAGTAAATTTGTCAAGGCTAGTAGGAGAGAGGTGATTGCTTTTCTCCCCTCCCCCTAAGTGAATTGCGAAGGAAGTGAAGGCATGTGATCAAGGAACCTGACGGTTCATCCTTCCGTAAAGAGGAAAAGAAAAGAAAAGCAAAAGCAAAAGCAAAAGAAAATTATATCCATGAAAAATGCCCCGGATCTGAGTAAAGTTAGACTCGCTACTCTTGAAAAGTGATGGGTTGTGCAGCATTGTGGATGAAAAAGAAAGAAAGAAATTCTGAGTGCACAAAGTATAAATAAAAAAGTAAAGTCCCCAACTCAGAGAAATAATCCTCAAGGAAGATGGCAGAATGGAACTGAGAGAAACAACCCGATCTGACTGAGCAAGGATCTTATTCCACAATTCTTTTCTTCTCCCTCGAATTAATCTAATCTCAATTACTAGCTGAGGCAGAGGAGCTTCAGAAGGGCTGATGTGAACTCTTAAGGGAGCTACCATTTATGCAAATATTTCTTGCCATAAGCCTTTACAATTAGGAAAGACATGTCTTTATATGAATTTTTTTACATGATGGCTGGTTAGCATGAGATATTACATCTTCTAGTCTTATATTTTGAGTAATTTTTATTGCTAAGGGACTAGCAATGTTCAAGTAGGGGGGAGTGATAATTACTAAATTTTTAGTGCTAAATTTCATACATGCAGTTAATTTTAAACATTTTTTGTCTATAGATAATGCACATTTTGAGTTTAATTTTCATTTCATCCTTAAATAAGTTGTTGAACATAATAGTGTTGGTAGAACACATAGTTGAATTTTCATTTAAAGACAATGCCTTTTAAATAGTTTAGCTAATAAAAGTAGGTACAATGTAAATAAATATTTTTTTTTTGGTCTTATAATTCTTATAGAAATTAGTTTATAAATAAATCAAATTTAAATAAATTTTAGTTAAGTAAATCTTTCTTTCACTATCAAGCCAAATACCCCCTCATAAATCCATTGTGCCATTACATCAATCTCTCAACTTAAATAAAAACCATCATACCACTTATCCCATCAATCCTATTAAAATAAATAAATTGTTTTTAATACTCCACTTAAACCTTTCTTATATTTCTCATAGGAACCCAGTGGCCAGGGCGGCTGGGGAGTGTTGGGCTTAGGCGGCCAGCAGAGCAAGCAGGTGCAGAGGTGATCTGCTGTTGAGGAGAGCAGCTGCGGCCGTGCATGGAGCGATGGAGGAGCTCTACTGAGCTCCAGATGTGGGGCATGAGGTGTGTGCGGTCGGGTGTGGTGCGTAGCCGGCTGGATCCGGCGGTGTGACGCAATGGGCGGCCGGCGCCCGGATGCGGATCTGATGCTGAGCAGCCAGCGGATGGACCAGCAGGGTGGCTGGCGGTGCGCAGCAGGAGGAGGAGGTCGGGCCTGCTGAAGACCGGCGCGATGCGCAGTGATGGCGCATGCGGTGGTGCTGTACGGCGCGGCAGATCTGGGTGCGGGCTGGGGGTGTGCAGACCCTGTGCGGAGCGGAGCTGGATGGATGGCTGCTAGCTTGGGGGATTTGGACGATGGAGGGCCCGGATCGTGAGGGCTGCTGGGTCACTACTGAGGTGGCGGAGGTCACCAGGGCGGATAGCTGTGGCTGAGGCTGGTGCGATGGTGCTGGTGCTGTGAGGGCCGTGAAGGCCTACTGAGGTGGCGATCCAGGAAGGAGGCTGACGTGGCAATCCTGGTGGTACTGCATTGGTGATCCGGGAGGCGCCCGGGCATCTATAAAAGGACCCGAGGTCCTCTTCTCCGGGGCTGGCTGGTTAGAATTGGATAGGAAATTTTTTTTCAGTTTTATTTCCTGTATTTTCTTCTTTAGCAAAGCTGGGAGGGGGTTCGGCAGTCAGATTTTTAGTAGTTTTATTTCTGCTTTTGTTCCTGTACTTCTTCTTCCAGTAGAGTAGGAGAGCTGGGATTTTGGAGTTTCCTTTGCCATTTCTTTTAGCTTTTCTTTTAAGCAGAGCATGGAGGTGTTGTTGATTCGAGCTGTGTAGTTTAGTTTGTGTTTTTATCATCTCTTTTAGTCCAGATTTTTAGTTCTGTTGTGGTGGATCCAATGAAATTTTCCATTATTTCTGTGTTTAGAGTTTGATCCAGTGAGATTGTTCTTCCATTTATTCTATGTTTAGAATTTGTTGTTTCTTCCCCTCTTCTGGAGATTGGGGGGGTTTGTGCCGAGATAGATGTATGGGCTGCTGGGATTGCCATTTCTTTATTTTCTTCTGAGTACATTGCTAAGATCGACAGCTCTTTATCTTCTTCTGTGGAATCTAATTTTGCCATTTCGTCTGTGTGGATATTTTTTTTTGTGCATGCTAAAGAGTTAGATCCAGTGTTTTCCATTTCTTCTGTGTTATGTGAAGACAGCAAGAAGATCTACTGCAGCAGGGGGCTTCTTCTTGTATTCTGCATCTGAAGACTCTCGGGGTTGTGTACTCCAGGAGATGGCAATTGGGCTGTTGGAAGGGATTCAGCATCTAGTTCGACTGTTGTGTGAGAGATCTAGGGGTTAGTTCAAGTTTTTGAGTTTTTTTCTTCATCCCTTCCGATTGTTCTGCATCTTTTCTGGTTCGGCATTTTTAGGGGGTTTGGAGAGTTCTAATTTCAGATCGTTGGGCTACTGGGAGGTTTGGTTGTGGGAGATAGTGAGATCGACTCAGTGTGTTGTAGGATACAGTAATCTTAAATTTATTTCATGTTAGTCTCCATGAAAATCTTTGATTGAGTTCTTTATTTCTTTCGGTCTCACTATGATCCATGTCTTCAGTAATAGCAATAGAAATCTGATTTAGCAACTTTAATTTCTGTTACTTATTTTCTGTCCGAATCTTGAGCTGTAAGAATAGTGATCCAGTGTTTGTGGAGAGTTATGATTACTCATCCCCTGAGCTGTAGGGGTAAATTGGTTCGTTGGTTTCTAGTTAAACTTTCTGTCTACTGGTTTGATCCCTCAACTGTGAGGGTACATTGATTTCATTTCTCTTTTTATTTCAATTCAGCTTGTCCCTTTATTAAATTTGATCCATCAAGATTGTGAGTGATTTGGTCGGTGATGTTTACATTCATTTTTAATGCACTGTCGATAGAGATTTCAAGTCTAAGTAGTTTAATTCAAGCTTTATTCTGCCTCTCCGTGGATATGACCTGTCTCACCATTGTGCTAGTTCTTCTTTATGATTTTATGTTTGTGAGACAGTTTAGAGGAAGTGCCAATTTGACGTGTGCGAAGAACTTTGGACAACGAAGATGCACAGTCAACAATGTCGCGCGTTCACTTCTTAGGAGGGAATTAGGCATGTGTAAATTGTGAAAGAATCGTCTATATAAAACTGAGATATTAATATTAGAATATCAATTACTTTTCCTCCATGAATTTAAGCAAAATTCCAAATGTTGCCTGCTTGTTTAAATACCTTGACGGTTCGTAATTTTTAAAAGAATTTATTTCCATCGAACTGGTCTTTTTGTCCTTTTCTACCATCATACCGCCTCCGTTTTGAAAAGTTACTTTACTCTTTTGATATATCCCAAAATCTGTGTGGCAACGATTCACATCTCGCCTTCATCTCCTTCTACCTGCCTGGGGCAATACCCTATTGACTTCGGCACTGTCTCTCTGAGATTTGAAGCTCCAAACTCCTTCACGTGAGAATTTCTTGAGGGCTTCTGTTCCTTTCCTCATCACAATCCTCCAGAAACCTTCCCAGTTCAAATCCATGACCGCATCTGTTGTTTTCCGGGCAGCGTCGGGGGCTATGTAGCTGAGTTCCTCACAGCAGTACAGCAAGAAAGGTTCACCTCTGTGAAGGCAAGGCTCTGTGGAAACAAAGCTGTAGATATTGCAGATTTGCAGAAAAATGGCATGGGGAATGTGATTGCTGCTATAGAGAGGATGAAGTGGTCAAAGCTGGCGACCCTATCAAAGGTAAGTTACCCAGACCTCGTCAAAGCATTCTATGTGTACCTGAAGATGGAGGAGGACGGGTCCTTGACATCATCTGTCAAAGGTACCCATATTAGAATCACCTATGAGCTCTTGGAATCTTTATTTGGAGTTTGCACCACCGGTCACAGTGAAGTCCACACTATGGACATTCAGGCGAAGGGGTTAGGATTGTAGGTCCTGAGTTCCGTCTGAAGGATGGGAAATTGGACATAAACTAAATGAATGCGTTTAATCGCCTATTGCATTTCATAATCTATCAAATCTTGGTCCCTAGGAGTGCCACCTTTTCGACTTGTACAAAGGCGGACTCAGACATGATGTTTTGGGCAATCTAGAACCAGGAGATTAACATGGCTGAGGTTATCCTGGAGCAAATGAAGTTTGCTCATGCTCAGGTTGGGGACACGAAGAACAAATTGAATGTGTCCTTGCCTTATGCTCATCTGCTCACCAAGATCTTTCAACATTTTGGCATTAACTTATCTAGAGCAGTAGTAGAGAAGATGGGGCAGACTATCCGCAATAGGAATTTAAGGAAGAGTGTTTTTTCAGTTGTAAACGG
This sequence comes from Colocasia esculenta, assembly GCA_014218235.1. Classification (NCBI taxonomy): domain Eukaryota; kingdom Viridiplantae; phylum Streptophyta; class Magnoliopsida; order Alismatales; family Araceae; genus Colocasia; species Colocasia esculenta. The sequence continues at coordinate 142,894,080 of CM024755.1, read as the reverse complement.
TGTATGGACCAAGACATCAATCGCTGAGGGTGAGGCCATCATAGGCGAAGCCCAAGAATCCAAGAAGTAACAACAGCAGCACTAGCAGAAGAAACAGTAACTCCAGCAGCAGCAGAACAACCAGCAGTAGCAGAGGCCAGAGTAGAAGAATCTATGGTCACTGGCAGCCTAATTGAAGAAATTCCTCTAGAGAATATTGTGCCAGTTGTAGGAACCTCTTAAGATCTAAACCCCACCACTATTGTGGCATCCATTCTTAGAGAAGTGCTGGAATCCATTTCTAGCAGTCTAGGGGAGCCTGAGAGGTTCAGTGAATCAGTAGCACCAGATGTCGTGGCACCAGGCCACATTGAAAAGATTGTAGTGGAAGATGCTCCTGCTCAGGGGGAGCAAGATTAGGAAGATGAAGCTGTGGCATCAGGCCACAATGACATTCAGATGGAAGATGCTCCTGTCCAAGAGGAGCAAGCAATAGAAGTCCAAAATGATGCACCTATGGATGATGCCCCTGCTGAAGGGGAGATTTTGGGTGAGAAAGAAGGTCAATCTCAGGGGGAGAGAACTGAAAAATCCCCAGTAAATGATTTTCAAGAAGGAGTAACCGCCAGTTCCTCTTATTCAGATTGTCAAGATGCTCATGATGATCTTGAGGAGCCCGTTGCTAGGGAAAGTAAGAAAGAAAGGAAGTTCCTTCAGAGATTCCTCTCCTTGCAGAAGCACCATTTCAGAGGCCACAAAGACAGAGGTTTGTCATTAACCTAAAGCCTGTGATTGAAGGTTAGATGCCCACGGTGAAATACTTTGCTCCGTGCAATCGGATGTTAATTCTTTTATGGGCCAAGCTTCGGCAGCAAGAAATGGGCATGGTAAAGAATGTAATAAGGGGTTGAATAAGAAATGGGAAGCATGAAGACTCTTTTGTTAGACATTAAAGGAGGTAAGAGCATCAGCACCTCCTGCTCCACACCACCTGCTCCTCAGCCTTCTGAGGATGCAAATGAAGAGATTGCTAGGCCACCAGGGCCTATCTCAGTAGAGAGAGTCTAGGCCATCTCGGCCATCTACTAAAGATTTGCCATCAGGGCATGTTTCTGACGATCCAGCAGGGCCATCAGGGCTAGTAATTGTTGATCAGGTGACAGCTGAAGAATCTGGGCCAAGAGGGCCAGTTGAGGATCTATTGGGCCAACCGGGCCAGTGGAAGCTAAGGTTGATCATGTCAGGGCAGAAGACGAAGTTGTAGCTCCTGAGCCCCCAGCTCCTTCTCCCATTCAAACACCAGCCCCGCTTTCTCCACCTTCATCCTCCACAGCACCACTAGCACCTCCATCTTTCAAACAACCACTACCTAGAAACATCCCTTCACCTACTCCATTTCCTTCACAGTCCTCTTCATCCCCTGTCTCCGCCACTCACATTCCTATTCCTCCAGCCTCCTCATCAACTGAAGCCTCCTGATCCTCTGGTCCCTCTTCCTTTGGACCAACAGATATACCTCCTTCTACCTCACATTCCTTTCTTCATCCATCTGCTCCTTCTTCCTTCATTATGATTATTCCGGAGAGTGCTCAGATTGATGCTCCCTTTCTTAGGGACATCAAAGATGAATTTGAAGAAGCTATTCTCCGATCTGTATTGAAGGTGGCACTCATGTTCATAGGACAGGCTCTTCTAGCCCTGCTCCTAAGAAAATGCAAAATAACCTCCACCTCTTATATTCTTCTGACCCTTGTTATCCACCTCTGTGGTTTTCTCTAACAGTGGACAATAAAAATAAACCACTCTATAGAGAATTCCTTCATAAAGTTGCTTATGCTACTTTTTAATCTTCCTCACCTAAATCTTACCAATCATCTTAATGTCATTTTTCCTTACACTCCTTTCTAAATCCGAAAAAAATCAAAATCTTCTCTCTAGCTGAATCTAAAACTAAGAGCAGTCGGCTCGGGGCCACAAATCTTTGCACAATAAGTTTCTTCATGCCTGATCAACCGGTTCCTCCTCGGGATCATTCCTTGACCTATCAGAATGGTTCCAGATCCTCCACAAGGACACCTGGGCTCCTTTCATACAAAAGGAAATCAAGATGATCCGGTACTTTCAAATGTTCAATGACTACTGGTATCTCCATCGTCTCCCAAAATTCAGCTTGGTCAGTTCAAGTAGGCTATCAGTGCTTGGGGTCAGTAGAAGCTCACACTGAAGCTATCCAGGTTGGTTTTGCCACCCTCGAGTTACCTGATTTGTTTTTCTTCCCCCACTTCACTCCCTGGTCATGGAATCAACTGTTGGCTCAATTTATTTGAGCGTTTAGCTAGAGTCATGGGAAGAATCAAAGTGTAGAAGGGTCATCTGGTTGCCTTTCACAGATTTTTGTTCAGAGAATATCACTAGGGCCATGTCAATGATGATGTCCTCGCCCCTCTTTTGTCTGAATGTGAAAGACTCTCTACATCAGAGTGGGCCAGATTCTATCCCCTATCTGCTGAGTAGCTTACCGATCTGAATGTATCCCAGGCCAGGGAAGGTAAACCTCCACTTTCAGCTGCCACATTTCTGGACATGAACTCCATTCACCTTGTTCATGATCCTTATTAGACATGGGTTGAAGGGTATAAGGTGTATGTGGCCATGCGGCTAGAGGTGAAGCACCAGGAGCTTTTCTATCCAGTCTCTATGGATCAGTTCCTCGCCAGTGCCAGTTTTGGGAAGAACCTTCTTTAAGTTTCCCTTGATTGAGATCGGTATGCTCAGTTCTTAGATGAGCAGCAGGTTCGTCATCTTTCCAGGATGGCTCCTACCATGGACCCTCCTATTCTCTAGAACCTGGGGTTTTTAGGCCTGTACTTTGAGAAGCAAGAAGAAAAGGCTTGGAAGTCATTTCTCATTATGCCTCTCTTCTGTCTCTTGCTTTCTATCTTTCTGTACCCAGTCAAAATTGAATAAATAGATCCCCTGTTCTCCTTATTATTTCTCTCTTCTTTGTCTCACTCTATCTTTTTGCTTAATGACAAAAAGGGGGAGAAATATAGTACTCCTGAAATATCTCTTATATTTCCACATTTTGTTTAGATTCATTTCAGATCATCTATGCTTATAGTTAAGTTTTGTCATCACAAAAAGGGGAGATTGATGATCAGTTATCCCCATGTAATTTAAATTAATTACATATTTATTTGGTGATTAACAAAACTATAATAAAGTTTAATCTAACACATTTTTCTATGAGATTTGAGTAGAGGAAGAAACAAGGAATAACAAGCTAAATGGTAAGTATATTTACTCTATAGCAATGTTAGTTCGAGTATGAAATTTCTCTACGTACACATCGATTTTCTGTGCTGTAACGACTTCCCTCTCTCGTATAACGATTTGCTTCCATAACGATTCGCTAAATTGATCGCATCGATCTCACAACGATTCGCTAAGAAAGAAAGCATAATTTCTTCCATAACGATTCGCTAAGTGATCGCATCGATCTCACAACGATTTGCTCTCACAACAATTTGGTCTTCGCATCGATTTGATAAGTGAGAACACGATTTGCTCTCACAACAACTTGGTCTTCGCATCGAATTCTTAAGTGAGAACAACGATTTGCTCTCACAACGATTTGGTCTTCGCATCGATTTGATAAGTAAGAACAACGATTTCTCTCACAATGACTTGGTCTTCGCATCGATTTCTTAAGTGAGAACAACGATTTGCTCTCACATGACTTGTTAAGTGAGAACAACGACTTGCTCTCACATCGATTTCTTAAGTGAGAACAACGATTTGCTCTCACATTGATTTCTTAAGAGAGAACAACGATTTGCTCTCACATCGATTTCTTAAGTGAGAACAACGATTTGCTCACATCGATTTCTTAAGTGAGAACAACAATTTGCTCTCACATCGATTTCTTAAGAGAGAACAACGATTTGCTCTCACATTGATTTCTTAAGTGGGAACAACGATTTGCTCTCACAACGACTTCTTAAGTGAAACAACGATTTGCTCATAACAACTTGTTCACAACAATTGCCTATACCGTCATAACGATTGATCCTTGTAACGATTCGATAAGTTACACAACGACTTTGTCACTGTAATGATTCACTTAGTTACATAACGACTTAGCGCTGTATGTAACGATTAGATACAGCAAACAACGATTCGCTCACATCATTTTGTCTCTGCAACTCATCATAACGATTTGCTTATAGAGTCATAACGATTTGTCTATATAACGATTTGTATGTGCATCGGTTAGCTTATAAGTGAACAACGATTTACATGGATATCAACTCATTTGCATAACGATTCATAAGTCATGCATGTAACGATTTCATGGATTATAACGATTTGATATTTGAATCATTTCTGAGGTATGTTGAAAAGTCAAAGTCTTCACGTATATCTTTCTGACAACCAGCATTATTTTTTTTTATCACTGATGTATCACTGCGTGCATGAAACGATATCTTCTATTTCCATGTTTATACTGTAAAACATCTTTTTAGAAGAACAGAATGGAACTTCCTCTTTCATAAAATCAATCTAACGTTGACTGACAACAAGAGATAGCCTAGCTGTCTATTGTTTTAGCATTTAATGTGTGCAGGTCTCTGACAGCGCATCTCAATACAATGTTGGACAATAGGAAGATAACGGATATCAGAGAAGATCCTTTCTCTTGTTGCGTGCATGGAAAGCTAAAGACTGCTGAACAAGAAGCTCTACAGTGACATGCAGTCTAATGTAAACCAAAATCTTAGAGACAACAGACACTTCAACGTTCAATTTCAAATGATGACATATATAGAAGACTGAAGCTCCAGAAGTAGAACAACACTTACGACAATCTTTTACAACCTTTTCTGCGAGCATCTTAAAGAGTAAAAAGTCTCACTCCTCTGATTGTCTAGCTCTTAATCTCTACTTCATTGTATTAGTCTTGAGAGCTTCTGTAAACTGGAGTGTTCCTCATTGTAGAATCTTCCTCTCAGTCGTTGCTTCAGATCGAGCGTTGATCCATAAGCTTGATCTAGGGCTTGTTTTCATTTCCACATTCTTGTGTTCTTCCCTTCGTGTGAAGAAGACCGGGGTTCTAGGGTGGTTGTTTCCCTTCATGTAGAAGGAACACCTGGTGGGATCAAGGTGTTGTAATTCCTCTCAGGTGGAGAAGAGAAGACCAGTTGCAGCTGGGTGTGTAAGTGTCCTTGAAGGGGACTTACCCTTGGGTAGTGAAATCCTAAGTTGTTGCTCAGGGACTGGACCTAGGACTCCTGTGGAGAGGAGGTCCGAACCAGGATAAATTCCGTGTGCCAGTTACTTGATTGCCTGGTTTTTGCTTTCCTTTACTAACACTAACAGTCATCGAAGTGGTTGTGTGATTGTTTCTGGACAAGTTTTAAAGTGATCAAAATTTTAAGAATCCATTCACCCCCCCCCCCCCTCTGGGCTTGCCTGGGCAACAACTTAAGATTTACTAATTATTCTACTTCAAGGGGTTAATGAAACCTTTTGACATGGAAATATAGGTTAATCAGATGCCAATATTTCCGTTACTCAGTTAACAACTTGATATTTAATATTTGATTAACCCCTTAGAACAGAGATAGCATGACACCTCATGACATACATAGCTCATCACTTTTGTGAAGGTATGCAGTTTCTCAGTGTGATGTTCATTGCTTGCAAAAAAATAACTTGTTTAGGAACATCAAGAAATTGACACAATTTTAACCTTCATCAACTCAAAAGAAATGTGTAAAGTCAATACAAAATTGAACATTTGTCAACCAAAGAAATCAAGTTACTTTAGAAGTTTTAGAAAATGAAAGAATGTTGACTGGAAGAATATGTTATGACAATAGGAATTCATTCCTTGTGTCTTCATAAGAATAATGAACATTTCATGAATTATATTCATCAACTCACTGAATTAGTTTGTTTGATGAGAGAAAAAAGCAATGAAGCCTTTAGCTCCCCTGAATTATTGATCTTATCAATTTCATCAAAAATAAAGAAAGTCCTTCTTCAATCATAGAAGTTACACGATAGTCAAATGAAATGAATGGAATCAGATTGAAAGATTTGAGAATACCATAGAAGTGGTGTGTTGACATAGCAACTGTGAGAGAATCACTCATATCTGAAGAACAAAGATCTGATGTGACACTACACTGATTGTGTGTCGACCTAACCGCATTGTAGAACCTCACATATTCTCACAAATTGATCAAACACAGTAGCTTGTTCACAAATACTTCATGTACACATCTGACTCCTTTGAAACTTCTTTTGGAGCAAACTTTCACTTCTCAATCAATAATGCACCCCCTTAACAAGTGCATTAAGAAATATGTGACCATTCACTCATACACACTGAATCTCAGCATTCAAGTTCAGCAAGCAAATAAGCATGATCAAGGATGTTTCAAACCAGCAATTTTATTGTTTTTTTAATTAAGATTCTTACACAAGGTAGATCATTAGTACTTGGTGGAGGTTCCTCACACATAATGATAGTTTCCAGACAAGCCTGACTTGTCTTTCCACAGTTCACCATTTGATATACAATTTGATATTTGCATAAAATCCCAATTGAATTCAGTTTTTATTGCATGTTGCAAATTTCAAGTTCTCTTCTTAATGATGTGAATCTTTCTACAGCCAATGGTTTTGTAAAATGTTAGCAATTGTTTTTCAGTGGGAATGAATTCCAATTCAACGTTCTTATTAGTAACTTCATCCCTAAGAAAGTGATGTCTGATTTCAATGTGTTTTGTCCTAGAGTGTTGTATTAGTTTTTGGAGAGATTAATTGCACTAGTATTATCACACATGATAGATGAACACCAATAACAATATTGTAGTAAGTCATTGACTTTTTGTAACATCGCATGTTTTTTTTTGGATCCGCGGATCCCTGCTTAGCGGGTTTGGTGGCATGTGTGGCCCATTAGTGTGTGGTTTCAGGTGTTTAAGTAGGTTTTCGGGCATACTGGGCCGACATATGCAGACACGCGAATTTGGCTCCACCGCGGGCAAATTTTATTTTTGCGCTGTAACGCCACAAATGACCCTCTTTTTGCCTCGCAAGAGTGTTTTCTCAATATTTCTGGATCTCACCCTTTCTTCTCAGTGCTTCCCCAAGGGGTAGCTTCATTGATTTGCGTCTACTACAGTGGACGCTTTTAACGCGACGGTCTTGGTGGACGCATTTAGGTCCCCTTGACGCAGTGGTCAAAGCCAACGCATTAAGGCCTTTTCCGTCACATGTTTCAAAATAGAAGGCGTCCGCTAAGGAGCGCGATTTAAAAGTCAAAAAGGTCTGGCCCGACAAGACGTCGCGCATGTCCATAATCATGACAAAATTCTGAAATCGTGTCCTCTGAGGACGCCGCGATTATAAAGTCAACACCTAACCCCTACGGCTGTGTCAGGCACATTTATGAGCCGATTGCCTTGAAACCATGCGAGTCTGAATCGCGGAGGGCAAGGTGGACGCGATTCAAGTCACGGCGGCCTGCCCAGACGCGATTCAGAGGCATGGTCGCAGGCTACGCCATCATGTGCATGTCACATCAGTTTGACTTTCTAAATTACGGCCTGCCACCTGGACGCGTTTTAATCCATAATCACGGTTCCTGTTTGGACGCGATTCAAGAATCTGTTGCCTATAAGTATGACACGAGGGGTCATTTGTTCAAGGGGGGACCATTTAGAGTGGTGAAGCCCTGCTGGATTTCTACCTCGACTCTGAGCCGACCACCACCGACCCGGGGAGATCTTCTTCCTCACGCTATCCTCCTTTCGTGCCGATCCGCACCTTCTTCCTTCATCACCCACGTACCCCGGAGCAGGCGGGAGTGACGTCTTCCTCCTCATCTTCCTCTCCTCCACGTCGCCCAACCGGCAACGCCGCATCACCAACATTTGGGGAAGCACTCCCCCTTCCCTTCCTTTTCTTCATTTATCTCCTCTGGGCCCACGTGCCCCTTTTACATTTTTTTAACACACACACATACCTATCCTCCCTAGGGGTTTAAAAGCCACCATCCAGTAAGTTGTCCCCCATGTCATTCATTTATTTCATTTATTTTTAGAATTTGTATACTACACACATGTGGCTATCCTTTTTTTTTCATTTTTGTCTCTTTCTTTGTCAGGGTAATCAACGCGGAAAACGCCCTCTACCGTGGCTGGCCGTGTTCGTAGAGAAAGAAAGGGCCCACATCATCCCTGCACAATCTCCCAACGCTCCAAAAGGTACGCTCGCGATCACTTCCTTCACCTGCACCCCTCTCGTGCATCTCCCTTCGGCACCCTCGTGTGCCTGGCGATCACGAACTTTTTTTATTTTAATTTATTTTATTTTCCATCTTCCACTCCATATCCGCACACACCACGAATATTTCCCCCTTTTATCCACCCCTTTCGTGGCCTGTTATTTCGCACCCCTTAAAACGGGAGCGGGATTTTGGTGTCTACAGATTGGCGATCACGGTGGGACATCTTTTTGTGTTTTCTCGTTGATTACCCTCCCTCCTTCATGCCCCACGTGGCACTTTCTTTGGCACCACCGTGTGCCCCTCTCCCTTTTCCTTTTATACATACAAAGCATGCACTATGTTTAAATTTTGTCTTTCTCTTTGTATTGTGTATATCTTCCTGTTTTCCTGCATTTTTCTGATCCTCGGGTTTCCTTTTGATTCGCGTCCTCTACAGAGGATGCGATTCAGTCTGAGAACGCGGTTGGTCAACCGGACACGTATCTTCTTCGTATCGCGCCGGCTTAGGCTGACGCGATCCTGTTTCTTTTCGCAGCGGCAGAGGCTGATGCGTTTCTACCAGCAGACCGTCCATAGGGACCAAGCGCGGCACTAACAGCCTTCTGGGGCTCTCAGCTCCGCGTCCAAGTGACTGGACACGATTCTGAATAGCGGCCACTGTGTTGGACGCGATTCAGAGTGCTGACAGAAACGTGCCCCTTTGCCATTTTTGCTATAAACTGCTGCATACAGGGCATTTTTGCATCGGTCAGGGGACCTCCTTCCCTCATATCCTAGGCTCCACACACCTCTCTTGGTAAGGGCAAACTCGCCATTGGGTATTCCGTCTCATTGGACAAGTGAACCTTTGCCAAGAACCCCTGAAAGACTCTATACCCGTGGATTCCCTCACGGCGGACCGAGCTGGCGGTACCCTTCCGTTGACCCGGGTTAGATATCCCATTGCGTGGTGAGGGTGAGATCCTAGTTGTAACTCGAAGTATACATCTTCTACCCGACTAGGATCCCATCCGGAGTGACACAACATTCTTCAATCCAATTAATTAAGTGTCAAACTCCTAAAAACAAGCGCTAAGCATCACAACTTGTTTGAACCATCATTGATTGATTAATCTTTGTTCAACCTGTCGTTTGCTTGCTCGTTAAAAATGGACCATTATTGTCATGCCGATTTTTATCATGAGGACTATGAGGATAATGTTAGATCTCCATCTTTCCAGTCCCATGTCAGTCCATCTCACCACTGTGAGGGACAACCTTCCACTTCCTACGGTTATGTGCGCACCCCACGCACTAACCAATCTGATGTCCCCTTACATTTACCTCCCATTAGAACCCGCAAGAGCCTGTCCCCCACCATAATTCCACTGTCCAGTATGTCCTGCATGCCATAGATCAGCTCACCCCTCAACAATTAAATTTGATCCAATCTTTAGTTGAGGACATGACTCCTTCTTCTTCACCTTCCCCTAGGCACCCACCTTTGTACATTCCGGTGACTTCACCACATCCCCCTGTACATTCTTCATCACCCCGGCCCCGTGGCCATTTGCACTCCCGTGCTCCGGTCTGAACATACCATCCCTTGGGAAGGCCCACTCATTCAAGGCCACCCCCATGTACTCCCTCACATGCCCAGCGGCAATGCACTCGACTCCAAAATGTTCTTCTCCAGAATTGAACAATCTGGAGGAATAAATAAATAAGCTTTCCAATCCTATGGGTGACCCCGTTGCCGCCATGCCGGCTCTCCCTAAATTTACATTTATCCTTTGGAGATTCCGTCGTACCGACTATACAATGGAACGAGTAATCCCTACATTCATATCAATGAATTCCTTTACGAGTCTTCACATTGGCAACGTGATCCCATCACGTTGGCATATTTATTTCGAAAATCTCATGACGGCCCACACTTGAATGGTTCTGCTCCCTAGAACCAAGTGAGGCAGGAGACTTCCGCCCCCTTCATAAGAAATTCCTTCAAAGGTACAAAGACCGCGTCAGCCCCTATCTCTCTATCACGGATCTAGTATCCGAGAAGATGAGGCCAACGAGGCCTTTGTACAATTTGCTGACCATTGGAGATCAATGGCCACAAGAATGCAGCATGTGCTCTCAGAGTCAGAGCAAATTAAAATAATCATTTCAAACTCTACTCTGAAGTTTAGACACATCCTGGCCATGAACCAGATCACCTCCATGGAGGAGCTCTATGAGCGGGGACGTTACATCCAGACACATCTAATGGACTTCCCAATCGTAGAGCTATTTGATCAAATTAATCTAAGAGAGAGCAGATCAGTGGATGCCATCCACCATCCACCTCACCACTACACAACATCCACCCCTTTTGCACAACCGCAATCACTTCCCATTTACCATGACATGCCTCCACCCAGGCGTCCATTGATTCGTCCTCCTCGAACTCAACAACCTCCAACTGGGTCCTACGATGCCCCTATTGTTCACGAAGAAGCTCCTGCGCCCTACGTTACGCCTGCTCCAGTTCCCATACCTCCACCACAACAACCACCACCACAGCCTGTCGCTCGGGCCGAGGTTGCCTACATCCAACCCCTCCAGGAAACCACTTGGTGTTGCGATGATGAACCCGCCCAGGTCATGTTCGTACGCCATTTACCTACCTCTCCTGTACTGCCATCCACCATGATCAAACCCTCCATTATCAAACCTCCACCAACCATTACACCTACCATTGTGCCAATACCCTTGGCAATCAAACCCGAGCAGCAAATCTTCCCCTTCATACCTACTGCGCCTCCACCAGCCATACGGCTTTCCACTCCATCCACACCTACCCCCGTCCGATGAAGCAGGTGCACTCCTTCAAGGAGAAAGAAGCAAGGTCAGCAGAAGAAGGAAGTCCCAAGACTAGGCATGCCATTTAAAATCCATGATTGTATCCCTCGCATGCCGGTCATTGTCAATATACCGGGTATTTTTATTGAGCGGAAGTCTCCCCCTCCAATCATGACCGTCAAGAGGCCTTGTAAGAATATGCCAATCATTCCAGCTGCCAACAGGGCACATTTCAAGATACTCATAGGGAATCTCTCCCTCCAAGCTCTCATGACCCCTCACACAATTGTTGTGAACCTTCCCACTCTGGTGAAGGGGTCAGCTTCTCAGATTGTGCTTACGCACTCCAAGGCCAAATCATTGGCACAATCTATTATTCAAGGGGTCGTGCCCCCTTCCACATCACACATTATATAGTCTTTGGGCACGGTCCCCTCATTGTTGCTTCCAACTCGATCGGTGGAACTCCCCACCCTTTCATTCAGCTACATCTCAAGGGAGTTACCACTATTTGTTGAAATTCCGACGGAAGTCAGCAACCCCACATCCTTGAGAGCTGCTCAATCCCTCGGAGAAGAGCAAGATCATCTGCCCGCTGGGCACGTTTTGTGACAAAATACCTGAGGGTCAGAATGCTGATTCCCAAGCAGAAGCCCAAACGTCGGGCAAGGCAAAAGGCCAGGGGATCTTCTCCATCTTTTTCATTTCCTTTTAAATCCTCTTTCGTGCTTCTCAGCACCTTCCCGTGGGTTCTCCACATTCCCTCCCCACGGGAGACATTTTATTTTCACCTTTTGTATAATCATTACTCTTACACTGGGCATCGCGCCCCCTTTTGTATTCCTCATTCTCCATCTCGTGCCCCTCGTGGCACAACTCCTTACAGTGCCCCACGAGGCACATCTCCTTCTTGTGCCCCATGCGGCACCTCTCCATCTTACGCCCACCGCTGCGCACCTTCCTTTTTATCCCCTCGCGGCCTGCTTTCCCTTTCCTCTCCTCCGACCCCGCCGGATTCTCTTCCTCTTTCAGGGCATCGCACCCTCCTTCTTCTCCAATCCCCTCCAGCCCCGCCGGAGTCTCCAAAATCTTTTTTCCGCCTTCTCCTCTCCATCTTCAAGCGGGTCCTTCAACCTTCTCGCATTGTTTTTGGGGTTTTATCCCCCATGTGTCTTTTTAGTTCCAAATAAAAAAAATGTAAATCCTTTGTAGACCCCCGAGTCTCGCCCCAGCGCCGGGCATTCGTCCCTCCGACTCCAATCAGGTCCTTCGACCCTTTTGGCACTGTTTTCGGGGTTTTAGCCCCCACTCGTCCTTTTAATTCCAAATAAAAATGTAAATTCTTGTAGACCTCTGAGTCTCACCCCAATGCAGGGCATTCGTTCTCCTTTACCCTCCAAAGTCTTACTATATTTTAGCAGTGTCAAAAACTCAAAAATCTATAAAAAGATGAATATTCAGCATTGCCATGCTACCGCAGCATTTTGTTATGAGAACTCCGTGCAAGGAGTCTGAAATTCCCTCCCGGGTCATTAAGGTTTGACCTTAGCATGGGCACCTGCACACACTTCACGGCGCCCTAAGCCGATTGCTCCTAGTAGACACCGTCACTGTTAAAGCCGTGCCTGAATGGCACAAAATGTCTATTTCTCCTCTTACTCTGCCAAAATATGGGTAGCAGAAGTAGTTTGGGCAAGACAACCAACCCAAGGCACTCCATCATAAGAGAACGTCCCTAAATGGGCAAAGCCAAAGGACCAATAAAAAAATCGAGTCAAAATGCATGTCAGGAGTGGCAAAGTCCCTGCGGAGATCCAAATGGACCCGGTCGTATGCATGCAAAAGTCAAAATCAAATCAATGACATGGAAAAGAGTGGCAAAGTCCCCGTGGAGATCTAAATGGACCCGATCGTACGCATGTCCCTACAATCAAATGGTCATCACTCAAGATTCCAAAATAATTGGAAAATCCCCAATGCTTAATGAGACTGAACCTTTTGACAGTTGTGCCATAGAAGGAAGTCAACTCCCAACTCCTCAAAGCCCATATCAAGCTTATCTCCATGTTTTCTTCCATTCTCCCTACTAAGACTTAGTCATCTTTTCAGGCGTGGCTTTGATGATGGCATTGTAACCAGATGCAATCAGTCGTGGGAACCACGTTAAACTGCACGCCCTACTCTGGGCATTCTTTAATGACACAGGAGGTAACAAGGACCCCTTCGCCGGTCAATTGTCATAACCTTAATGACGCCATGGCATGGCAATGTTTCAAAAATAACAAAAAAAATCCAAATATTTCCAAAAAACAAAAAAAAAATCAAATATTTTCAAAACAACAAAAAATTCAATATTTTCAAAAAACAACAAAAATCCAAATATTTGCAAAACCAACAAAAATCCAAATATTTTCAAAACCAACAAAAATCAAAATATTTTCAAACTCCATAAAAATTTAAATACTTTCAAAATTCCAAAAAATCTTTTATCGATGGTATTGCACATGGTAAGCAGATCTTGGTTGTGCCTCGCATCACTTCTTCCAATCAGGGGTTCCTCCCCACCTTGCACTCCAATATCTTTGGCCAAGCCCAATTATCCTCATGGTCTTAAACAAACAAATCACTTGAGCTACATCTGCCATTGACTATTTTATACGTGCTCCATGCTATGAATAAATATTTTTATTACATGATGTTTGTTTATCTTGGCTAATGAGTTTTGAGTGCAGGATTCGAGTTGCCTCATTCGGCGTGATCAGGCAGCTGCTGCCGCTACCATCACCTATCTTCGTCTATTATAGTTATACTTCTAGAGCACACCAAGGACCTTGTGGCTTTGAGGAATCTGGGATTTGAGTTCCCCTCTATCAAAAACATGATCATCCCAGAGGATCCTTAGCCGCACGGATAGGCCTTACGCTTGGCACGTGAGGACAACGGACCATGCATACACCCTGGTCTTGACTCACCGACGTAACAATATTATCTTTGGTTGTTTTCTACTCCTCTTTTTTATCTCATTTTCCTTTTTAGCCCAGCATACATACATATTGAAATCTCAGTGGAAAACCACTCTTCTATGTCAATTTGAAGGCCACCCGTGCCTCAAATCCAGTAATTAAAATTCCATTCCGGGTCGAATACCCAACTCTCTTTGTTGTCGCCTCCGGGCCGATTTCCTTAAGAATCTATTTGTTGGACTAATTCCTTTTATTCTCCTTCTCTCCCAAAACCCACCTGAGGCAGTGGCAGACGCCCCCAATGGTGCAACCTAATGGATTGTGTCCTTAGGTACTTCCCCGACGCTGGAAGTTGATCTTTCCTTTTCTTTTCCTTCCTGTCCTTTTCCTTTGTCCAAGCATTTGTTTCTTTAGGTCTTCTTTCTGGTGGTGATTTCCTTGGGTGTTGGAGAAAGACTCTTATCAGGTGGCAGTCCCCAATGATCATGCGTGTCTATTTTTCACCTTGGCGTCTACTTTTCAGTCCGCTCTCATTACACTCCACTGTGCTACACTTCACTCCATTTCATTTCGCTTCGTGTCGCTTCGCTTCGCTTCCCTGCAAAGCAGACCTCAAGGCGTGGCATATGTAGACACGCGAATTTGGCTCCACCACGGTAAAATTTCATTTTTGCGCCGTAACGCCACAAACGACCCACTTTTTGCCTCGCAAGAGTGTTTTTCCAATATTTCTGGATCTCACCCTTTCTTTCTCGGTGATTTCCTAAGGGGCAGCTTCATTGATTCGCATCCACTACAGTGGATGCCTTTTAAACGCGACGGTCTTGATGGACGCATTTAGGTCCCTTGACGCGGCGGTCAAAGCCAACACATTGAAGGGCATTTTTCTGTCACATGTTCAAAATAGAAAGGCGTCCACTAAGGACGACGCGATTTAAAAGCCAAAAAGGTCTGGCCCGACAAGACGTCGCGCATGTCCGTAATCGTGACAAAATTCTGAAATCGCGTCCTCTGAGGACGCCGCGATTATAAAGTCAACAGCTAACCACTACGGCGTCAGGCACATTTATGAGCCGATTGCCTCGAAACCATGCGAGTTTGAATCGCGGCGGGCAAGGTGGACGCGATTCAAGTCGCGGCGGCCTGCCCAGACGCGATTCAATGGCATGGTCGCAGGCTACGCCATCATGTTCATGTCACATCAGTTTGACTTTCTAAATTGCGGCTTGCCATCTGGACGCATTTTAATCCATAACCGGGGCTTCCTGTTTGGACGCGATTCAAGAATCTGTTGCCTATAAGTATGACCCGAGGGGTCATTTGTTCATAGGGGGACCATTCAGAGTGGCGAAGCCCTTCCGGATTTCTACCTCGACTCCGAGCCGACCACCACCGACCCGGGGAGATCTTCTTCCTCGTGCTGTCCTCCTTCCGCGCCGATCCGCACCTTCTTCCTTCATCGCCACGTACCCCGGAGCAAGGCGGGTGTGACGTCTTCCTCCTCATCTTCCTCTCCTCCACGTCGCCCAACCGGCAACGCCGCAACGACGCATCACCAACATTTGGGGAAGCACTCCCCCTTCCCCTTCCTTTTCTTCATTTATCTCCTTCGGGCCCACGTGCCCCTTTTACCTTTTTTTAACACACACACACATACCTATCCTCCCTAGGGGTTTAAAAGCCACCATCCAGTAAGTCGTCCTCCATGTCATTCATTTATTTCATATATTTTTAGAATTTGTATACTACACACACATGGCTAATCCTTTTTTTTTCATTTTTGTCTCTTTCTTTGTCAGGGTAATCAATGCGGAAAATGCCCTCTACCGCGTCCGGTCGTGTTCGTAGAGAAAGAAAGGGCCCACATCATCCCCGTGCAATCTCCCCACGCTCCAAAAGGTACGCCTCGCGATCACTTCCTTCACCCACACCCCTCGCGTGCATCTCCCTTCGGCACCGTCGTATGCCTGGCGATCACGATCTTTATTATTATTATTATTATTTTATTTTCCGTCTTCCACTCCATATCCATACACATCACGAATATTTCCCCCTTTTATCCACCCCCTTCGTGGCATGTTATTTCGCACCCCTTAAAATGGGAGTGGGATTTCAGTGTCTACAACAGTTTGGGCCTATAGCACCCATTAGTTCACTGGTTGTGAACACGACGGGGGTGTGTGTCGCGTTCAGGTCGCGACGGCCCTGGTGGTCACGTTCCTATTGCCGTTGTTTAGGGCGACATGTACATGCACGCCGCATGTTGCGCACGGGGCAAGGCTTGCTAATGTCAGGGTAGGAAGGCGACGGTCACCTAGGTCGCAATCCGGTCGCGACATAGGGATACGTCACGATCCTAACCGTTGTGCATTTTTAAAGAGGTTTTGGCCGGACAATGCTGTGGCAAGCTCTGCTCGGCCAAGGGAGGCTGCTGCGGTGGTTCTACGGGTGATTCGGCGGTTTGGTGATGTGTTTGGCACACTCTCTCCGCGAGGACGTCGTGTGGAGCGGGGGAGACGCCGTGCCGTGTCCTATTTTCATGTTCTTCACGAAGGTAGGGAGAATGCACCTTGTTTTGTTGCATGGATTGTATGAAATGCATGTTTGATTGGTTTTTGGCATTAAGAACAATAGATACCATGTTAGGGTATTCATTAAAGCATGAAAACTGGAAATTAAACATGGTTTTCATGGATTGTGGTGGTAATCCAGAGTGAGCAGTCCGGATTAAGGTTTCTGCCTGTGAAGGCGACAGAACCCCCTGTCGCGACTAGGTCGCAACAGGCCGACCCATCACGTTAAGGTGTGTGATCGCGACATGTCGAGGTGTCGCGATCAGAAGACGACAGACCCTTCTGTCATGACCAGGTCGCGACAGGCCGACCCGTGTATTAGGGTTTTGTAACGCGACACATCGGGGGTCGCAACCTGAAGGTGACAGTACCCTATGCTGCGACCTCAGCCGTAAGGTCTTTTTGTGCATGTTTTCAAGGTACGATTATTCGACTATTTGTTAAGTGTTGTGCATGGCACGGTTTGGGTGCATTCGCACTCGTAGCACTCGTAGAGCATGTTGCTCACGAAGTTGACGAGTGAGCATGTTTTTAAGTGGTCAGTGTATCGCTTGTGTTGTGGTGTTTACATGGTTTGGGTGTGTGCATGGCACACACATTGTCTTGGTGTAACCTTTATGATACATTGTGATGGTTGGGCAGTAAGGTTCCAGCGTGAACCTAGCCTCAGTCATGTAACGTCTCTTGTAGGCTGATAAAGATGGTTTAATTAGTGTTGTTTGAGTAAAGTTAGGGGTTAGTGTATGATTATTATACATTGTGTTTATGTGGCTACAGAGGTCATAAGATGACCAATGACAGACCGAATTGTTAATGTTTAATGTGATTCATGGATATATCTGTGTAGGTTAGCTTGTGGGTCACGAGTGACCAGGACAAGCTACCCTTCACATGTGTATTGGTTTGTGATAAAGAGTGAATGTATGTATATAAATATCGTGGTTTGAGCTTGACGAGTTTGGTGGCCCGGCGCCTGTTCCGGAATACCTCTACAGTCAGGTACCCCAGGTTCTATGTGAGCCAGGCATATGTGTTTGCTGTGCTCGGGGTTTGTCCTGGTACTTGTGTGTACCGTCGAGGTATGTGTTGTCTGTCCTGGACACCCTCACTCCTGTGTTTGAGTTGTACGTCCGGCTGAGGAAAGACGACAGAGGGCAGCGACTTGTGTTTGTGGGTGTGCAGTCACTTGTAGCACACTCGTAGTTGGGGGTACGGACACCAGTAGTCAACACTTGTCCCCAACTAGTCTTGTTTTCCAGTGCCTCACTTTAGGGAGCTTAGGCCAGAGTCCTAAAGGTGACAAGCATGGTCCTGCAGTTGTGTGTGGTCTGCAGGTGTGGTGTTGGTTGGTCTCCACTGTTCTTTGGCCTGTGCTTGTGGAGCAGCAGTTGGACCTTTGGTCCGTGACTGCGAGACTGAGAGGTAGTTCTTGTGTTGTGTTGTCCGGGTTGGATACTGGCGGTCACTAGTGGTAGTGGTTTCCACGTGGTGGCGTTGTGCTTTCCGACTCGTGCTTTGCTACTGGTTGTAGCGTGTGTTGGTTGTAGTTTTACCCGTTGAGGTGTGCCCTGGTGTTGGCACGATTGTAGTTGTGGTTGGTGAGCGGAGACTCACAGGTTGTGGTTTGACTCTTATGGTATGCCCTGTCGTTGGCACAGTTGAGTCAGGTTTTGCTTATGATAGAGTGCCTTGTGATGGCACTAGTTCGGTTGTGGTTTCTGTAGTGGTACCTCGTGGTAGTAGGTACCCGTACCCTGTGTGGGTAGTGCTTTGTGGTGGTACATTGCGTACCTGTCTTTTTAGATGTTGAAGTGGAGCTGTGCTCCATGGAGGTCGTGTTGTAGGACCTTCCACTTACTGTAATGTACCCTGGTAAGGGTAGCCTTCCATTGTATTGTGATTTTGGGGTATGGTGGACTAGCTTCTGGTTAGCAGTCCGGTTACCCTTGCGTTTGAGGTTTCAGTGTTGGTACCTAGTGATAGTAGGTACCTATGGTAAGTTGTGTACCAACCTTTCTAGTGTTACGAGGAACCGGTGTTTTTGTAGAGGTCGTGAGGTGTGACCTTCCACACGTGCTATTTGGAGTATGTTTCTGATTGTGGTTCCAATGTGTGCAGGACTTGGCATGTTGATGCCAGTTCGGTTACCCTGCGTGGGTAGTTTGTTTGTGAGACTTGTAGCCGAGGCAATGGTTTGCCTGTGAGACTTGGAGCCTGGGCAGTGGTCTGCCAGTGAGGCTTGAGGTTGAGGTATTCCAGTGGTTGGGCGGACTAGTAATGTTGTGCTAGTCCTGTTGTTACCTCTTACTTTCCGAGATTTACATTAATTGATATGTTTATGTTAATTGTTGATTAACCATGATTTAGGTAAGTAGGATGTGGTTTGGCTATTTGTGTGGCCAGTGAGATCCTTTGAGGTTGAGGTCTCTTTTGTTTAGTTATTGTGGTGGTTTCGGGTGGTCCCTACTGAGCATGTGACTTGTTGAGTCTCACCCCCCTACAGTTCCTTTAAGGACTTGCCATGTGTTTGGCTTGCGCGCGGCGTTGTGGCAGACTTGTACCACCAGCAGTTGAGTTGTGGTCGTGTTGTGTGAGCTTGTGCTCCCTCGGGGTATGCCCTGGTAATTGTACTTTTTAATTGGACATGTAATAATGTAATGGGATAGTTGTACAATGTGGTTTACAGATATGAGCACATGTACTTTCTTGTGTGTTATACTGTTGTGGTTTGTCTTTTATATTTCTACTGGACACGTGTGTGAGATATCCCTTGTGACACTTCGGTCCATTCGTGGAGACGGATCTGGATAGACCCTTATCAGGCATAAATATCCAGAGCCGTTACAGTTGGTATCAAAGCAATGGTCCAGTTAGAATATGAAAAGACATTGAGAGTACAATGCCCTAATACATGGATTAATGTCCACTGCTAGTAGTAAGTCTGCGGTTTTGTGTTGGTTAAAGTGGTATTTATCTGAGTCTTTGTTCTGTAAAACGTGTTATGTGTTGAGAATTTAGCAGCCATTAGCAGTTGTTAAAAGTTGATATGATTAGAGGTGGTATAATCTGTGGGATTATACTAGTGTGTTAGTTTGTGATAGAAAGGTGTGGTTGTTAAAGATTCACAGTTAAAGAAATTGAGGAGAATAATAAGTTTAGATATGGAATACAGTAAGTGAGTTTTAGTGAGATACAGTGTTAGCAGAGACAGGTATATGGTACTGAGGTAATGAGGAATGGATCAGTGTGTGTCAAAAATAATTAAATGTGCATATTATAGTTGAGAACCTCAGTAGAGGTATTGTGGCATTAGAAGTGTAGCACCCCCGAAATTTTAACTATATAAAGATTCGAATAAATGGGAATAAATAATTTCCATAATATCAAAGTATTTAAAACATACGAATCATTATCGTATGTGCTAAAACACATCGGAAAAATTTGTAAAAATTATAATCAACCCCACACATTATTCCTAAATGTTCCACAAAGAACATTTGTCAAGAAAAATCAGATTAGCCAAGTTAAAGTGCTTCACGACTTATTATCGTAATTCATGAATAAGTCAAAAGATCATTATCACACGTACTTGGATGAGTCAGAAAATTAAATAAAAATCATATACGGACGTCAATAATATCTTCTAATGACCCATCAAGAAATTTGTGTCAATAAAAATTATTTGGGCTAGGTTTACGAGTTAGTGTGACCGATTATCCAAACTAGGAAACAAGTCGGAAAGCGGTTAACACGAAAAATATGACGCAATCATAAATTAAATAAAAATGTGGGAAGACTTCCACAGTATATTGATGACCCATTATCATAATTGGGCCAATGGACCACATATGACCCAAAAATCAAATGAAGCAAGAAAATGCATGGAAATTCGTAACTTAAATAAGCTGAAATTAGAAAGAGGCAATTAGAGTTGAATTGGGAAGAGATCTTGCACTCTTGGCAACCCAAATTCATGCCTACCCACCCATGGAGGTTGCTTGATGGCCAAGACTCTCTAATGGAGGGAGAGATCTTCAAATTTTGGAAAGACACAAGCCAATCCCACAACCCTTCTTTCCTAGTTACAATAGGACTCCTAAATACCTTGGTTTCTTAAATACTCATCACCCAAACCCTAGGGATGAGTTTACAACTTGCTGGGGTCGTGTGGAGGAGCACTTGGGGGCTGGGGAGCTGTGGATCTACCACAAGAAGGACATCTTCTTCCCCCGTTCTTCTGCTGCGACCTACACAAACCGTCCACTTGAAGCCGATCTAAGGTAGGCCAAACCTAAACCAAACCTTGCGAAGCTTATACCCCTGGAAAGAGGGTCAAGTCTACGTTCTAACCCAAGTGAAATACCTAAATTCCATGCAGTATACGCGGAGTATTAAGCGTTCTTCAAACAGTGGTCTGAACACAGGTTTTCTTGAAAAAATGGGACTTCTTCAACGTAGAAGGTAGGTTTTCTCAGGCAAAACCTTAACATATCCTATACCAATGTGTAGAGCATCAAGTTAACTTTCATTTCCCACTGGTTTCATCGAATTTCATTAAGTAGATTTTAAACTATAAGCATTTTCCCAAAGTCGCGCACTATCAGGGTTTTTCCCGTTCTTTATTTGTTGCATGCGTTTGATGAGACCTAATTAGAGCAAACCCCCAACATGAATGTTTTTCCTACTAATTGTCCTCATCATGTCTTGTGTTGAACGTTTTGTCTAAATGTCATAGTTAGAGAGTTATAAGCGTGGTAAGAGGGTTGATGTTTGTAACTTCATTTTTATGTAGCACTTGGCTTTTACGTTCGAGTTTGACTCGATTAAAGCCTATCGAAACCATCATTGTTTTCTAATTACGATTTACTGGAAGCACCCTTGCATGTCTAGGTTGGTTTAAAACTAGTTTCGTCATTTTTCATGTATTGTACAATTTGTTCTCTATTTTGAAGCACCCTATGTCAATAAGGCAGTTCTGGACCGCAATCCAATGCCTTGTCCGTTCCCTATAGTACTCTGGCACGGACCCTGTGAACGCGACGGCCCGATAGGCCGCGTTCACAAGGCCATCGCGACAGAGCGCACTGTCGCGATCGGATCGCCACAGGACATGTCGTCGCGATCTGCTGCCCGGTCTGCCAGAACCTGTCGCGTTCCCTTCATACCCTTGTCGCGATCTGCCTGCTTGTTCTGTCATGCCTGTCGCGACCTGTACAAGGCACTGTCGCGTTCTGTTTCCGACCCGTCGCGACCCTTACCAGGATCCGTCGTGACC
This sequence comes from Colocasia esculenta, assembly GCA_014218235.1. Taxonomy (NCBI): domain Eukaryota; kingdom Viridiplantae; phylum Streptophyta; class Magnoliopsida; order Alismatales; family Araceae; genus Colocasia; species Colocasia esculenta. The sequence continues at coordinate 142,872,165 of CM024755.1, read as the reverse complement.
TTAGTATTTCGCATGAAGCCCCACTATTTTGTTTGTAAACTTTGCCGTTATACCCAAGGTCTGTTTAATATGATTTTAATGTGTAAATTGTATGTCATGGGTCTGATCATTGCATGATGTCTATTTAACGGCTTAAAGTGTTTAACCCATTTAAAAAGCCTTAAATAATGAATATTATTCTAAATTCTTTCTAATGATATGATCATTCATGAAACTTGTGATTGACTCTTGTTACCATCTAGCTTGATTAAATGATGATTATTATCTTTAAATCATGCAACCCATGCATAGTTAAATACATTGTCATTCGCATGTCATCATGTTAAATGTTTTCCACGAGTTTGAGACCGATGGATTGAGAATTGAGACGTGTATGTCACTACACACTTGCACATCTAGGCAGCCCTTTCTTGGGGATTTGGAAACTCTCTACTGGTCATTCCGAATCGGTAGACTAGTGACCTTTTCTCTAAGGCCTCCGTAAATCTCCTCTGACCATGGATTCCCACATGGCCGACGAGTTGGTTGTACGTTGAAGTTCCTTGGAGATAGTGTGCACTTCCTCTCTCATCTTGTTCTCTTGAGTGTGATTTACAATATAGACTAAAGCCATTAATGTAAAGATTGAACCAAGTATGAATCGTATCGTTATGCTGCCAATTTATCTCTTGACCATTATTATCATGAAATCATGTTCAATTTGCTTATTGTTGGTTCTCATCATTATCATGAACATGATATCACACATGCTTACATCTTGAAACTCTCATTGGCCATTATTACTGACTGTGGGTATCTACATTTAAATTTTAAGTGAGATGCTGACAGGGTACGGCATGTGTCCAAGGGCTCTAGTCTAGCCCCAATGACGGCGTCATAAATATACTGTTCACCATGGGGTATAATGATTACTGGCGTTGCATCTGCGCTGGGAGTCGTGCGTGCGTGTTGAATGATAGATACAATAACCACATACACGTGTCCTAGTGTACATTCTTGATGGATCTTTTCTTGGTGTACATTAGTGTCTACGTGCCTGATTAGTGTTACATGATCGTGCTCGTGCGTGCTTGCTTGCTTGCGTGATATGGCCATCCTGCATTTATTGCAATTTACATGATATCTTACGTGCTTGTTACAAACATCACTCATGATAATATATTGCTCATTATATTCTTGCTCTATCACAATCACTCTCTCTAGCTTGTTCATGTATCATATTTTAATGAGATATTCGTACACGCATATCATGACATTCATCGTGCTTACCTAGTTCTAAACTGTTAATCACTTATATCATTGCCCGCACATTGAGATATAAACCCTACTGGGCTAGTTTGCTCATGCCCTACTTTTACCCAATCTAGGTGACTATGAAGTTCAAGAGGAAGATCAGTCGAGGATGGGAATGCGTCCGAGTGATGAGCGTTCCAATGAGTCTTCTATAGTAGTTTATTTGAGTGTCAGAACAATGTAGTAGGAAGTGAGGTATTATGTACTTTTCCTTTTTATTGAGTCTTAGTCCTGTAATAGTTTCCATTTGGAATATAATGAGTTGAGATTTGAATAAAAGATTAGTTGAGTTCAATATTTGGGCCCTATGATGATGTATGTTGTTATACATTTAGTGCGTGCTAGCTAGAGGCTTATGTCGACTGTTCACGTCTCGGGTTATCGTCTCGAATTATTTCCGAATTATTATCAATATCCGCTGCAAAATTCTCAGGACGTGACCGTTTAGTGGTATCAGAGCCTAGGAATACCAAATAAGATATATGTCCCAGGAATAGGAGATACCTATGGAACCTAGGTCATGGAAATTAAATACAGTACCTGGTGAGAATGGGTAGAGACTGGGAATATGTTAGCAAGAATTAAACACTCCTACCCATTGACTCTGATAATGTATCTAGAGACATTAATTGGTTTCCATCCTTTTCTCAGGAACCCTCATAACTCTTGCACTCAACTGCAATGGCTCGCAACCAATGGCAAGCTGTGCAAGAAACAGTAGCTGGATTGACTCAGGCCCTGCAAAATGTGGTTCAGGCTGGAAATCAGGCTGATGCCATTAGAAATGGAGCCAGTGATCTGCACCGCAATTTTAGGAGTTTGAACCCTCCTCATTTCTCTGGATCCCCTGATCTGGACGAAGCAGAGAACTAGCAGGAGGAGATAGAAAGGATATTCCAAGTCATGCAATGCACTAACAGGGAGAAGGTGGTACTGGCCACTTTTCAATTCACTAAGGATGCCCGAGCATGGTGGAAGGCCACATCGGCCCACCTGCCTAATGTTGGCGAACTGGAGTGGGCCGGATTCCTGGAGATATTCCGAGGAAAGTACTTCTCTGAAAGAGTCAAGGAGAAGAAGCAGTGGAGTTTGCCGCACTAAAATAGAAAGAATGTCCGTGGCTGAGTATGAGGCTCAGTTCGCGCGCATGGAAGGTAGGATCGGGATCGGGATCAGGATCGAGCCTGGTCGATCCGATCCTGGATCGAATCAGATCGCAAGATCCCATCGATCCAAGGGAACTCTGGCCGATCCTAGATCGATCAGACTATAAAATGTTTTTTTTTTTTGGAAAAAAATGCAGGAAAAAAAAATAGAAAAAAATGAGAAAAATCTAACAAATGAAAGAACTAATATTTGCATCAAAAATCAATTATACAGCATTCATAGTACATAAAACATGAAATTTAAGACATATACATGTAACTTACATTTGATAGAAAACTAATAATCTTTCCATCCACTTCCAGACATAGATGAGTCACCATCATTTGGGTTTTGGTAGCTATAACCAAAGAGGGAATTTGCTAAATCATGCATACCCATTTGAATCCCTCTTGGTGTAAATTGTTGACTTGAGCTTTCTCCAGATTGTGATGGAGCTAGACACCATATGCCAAGTGGTTTGTATGTACTTGTTGCTTCACTATGCTCTTGTTCTTGTGAAGGCAAAGGTACCCATCCTCCTTGTACTCCAAGAGGTGAGCTACTAATATCTGAGTATGGTAAAATGGGAGGCTGAAATGCAGGTATATGAGTAGACTCTGAACTATAGTTTGGCTCCCAAGGTGGCCACTCATAGGCTGCATGATGTTGTTGTCCTTCATATCCCCCTTGTCCATGCCCTTGTCCTTCTCCTTCGCCTCCCTGATGTTCTGTTTCTGGTACATAACTTTCAGTAAGCCCGAGACCTGTGGCCCCAGTATATCCTGCATCTCCCTGGCCAGCTTCTGTGGCCCCAGTGGCAGCCCCCCATCATCATCATCATTTGGATCTTGTGTTGTGTCATCACTATGAATTGGTTGCTTCACTTTCCTCTTTTTTTGCCTGGTATATGTTCTTTTTCTAGCTCTATGGCCTTTGAACTCCTCTCTTTTTGTGTTGCAGCTCTTCTTAATGTAGGCTGAGTGGGAGGCACTCTAGATGTCTCTGGAAAAATAGATGAGTGTCGTGGCTGAGGGAATAGAGGTGGGTCCTTACTTACCCTAAGATCTGGATCTCGAGCCTCTACTCCATCCAATTCTCCTTCCACCCATGAGCAATCGCGAGGGTCAAATTCTGGAACATCCCTTTCTTGTCTTGTTTCCACCCATGCATTAGTGGTGTTCCTCATCAAATAACTCATCAACATCAATGGGAGGTGATAATGCTTCCCTCTCTGCAAAATGTTGCTCCCAATGACTACTTGTAAAAGTCATTAGCCTTGCCTCGCTCTTCTTTTGTCTTTCTCTAATGCATTTGAGTTTCAACCGCATATTGTAGTGGTAATAGACCAACTTCTCTAGCCTAGTTGCACTCAACCTGTTCCTCACTTTTGTGTGAATAAGTGAGAAAGTGCTCTAATTTCTCTCACACTAGCTAGATGAAGTGGTCTAACTGAGTACTCTAATAGCAATCCTTGCAATGGATTTCTTTGACCAGTCTTGTAGTCTAACATAACCCACCACTCACCTAAAAAAAAACATACAATGAATTAGCACATAATACAAGTGAATTGTCACTTTGTTATGAAGTAAAAATGAGCTTAAGTCTCAAGGTTCTCACTAGGACCCATACTGGTCACTGCTTCTCTAAGATCAAATCTCTGTAGATGTCCAACTTCAGTTTAAATCTGTCCATCTAAAGTATAAACAGTTGCTAAGTGTAACTTGTAAAGTATATTGAATACATGAAAATGGATTAAAGTATTTAAGTTGGTTGTACCTCCATCATAGCATCTATTCTTTCGTTAGTGCTCCTAGATAATCTTGAGATGACATTGATTGTCCCCTGGAGCACCTCACCATCATTGTGAGGGGAATCACTATATTGATGCCTAGGGTTAAAGAAATACCCTATATGTACAAAACATGTCTAGTAAGTTAGAAATTCAATATGCACAATAATACATTTACCTGCTGCATGTAAATCATGGTGAAGAGTGGACTCCCATCTTGCATCAATAATTCTCCCCCATTTTTGATATGCCATAGGATGCTTCTCTCTCCACCTTTCCTTGGCTTTATCCATAGCCTCATATAAGTAACCCATGTCATTCTTGTCCTCTCCATCAACCATCCTCAACACTTGTACAAGAGGCTCTATTAGCTTCAAATAATAAATGATTCTATCCCAAAAATGATGGTCACTGACCAAGCAAGAAATCTCATGTGCGACATCTCTGGATTCCTCTCTCAATGTAGCCACATGTGCCAAGTACTCAGAACTGTGTATAAGAGTGCCCAACTCATGTCTAAACTTATGCAAACTCTCCAATGCAATAATTGTGAGGCTAATCTAGTTGGGCCTGGACGAATTATGTCATGTCCATCTGTGCACTCTCTCATCATATGTAAGATTCTATTGTGTCCATAAATAAAAGTAGTAATTATTTGCGCCTTGGACACCAAGTCATGCACATGTTTATCTTTGCCAATGTCCTCCATCATCAAGTCTAAGGAGTGTGCTGCACAAGGGACCCAATAAAGATGATGCAGTTTTGCCATCAATTTTCTTCTAGCTGCCTTGTAACTAGCTTCATTATCAGTGACAACTTGAACTACAATTTCCTCACCAATTTCTTCAACCATCTCATCCATGAGCCTACACAAGTAATCTGCATTCTTTATTTGTCCACTTGCATCTACAGATTTCATGAAGACTGTACCCTCACTGCAATATACAAGAAAGTTAATCATAGACCTTCTTGTTGTTCCTGTCCATCCATCACACATAAGAGTACAACCTCTTGACATCCATATACCTTGAATGATGCCACCCAATCCTTTATCTCAGTCAATCCCTCTTGAAAATATTTGCCATAAATCTCCTTTGGTGTAGGAGCTTTCAAACCTGGGCCTGCCTCACCAATGGAATCTATCATTGTCTAGAAGTATGGACTAGATGCTGTATGGGCTGGGACCCCTGCATGCAAAAACCATTTTACAATATTTTTACTGCATGTTTGGCGGAAGCAGCTGTAGCTTTTACCCTTTTCAATGCATGCTTTATGCCAGGCTGTTTTGATGAAGGTTTTCTGTGCATAAATGTGTCAACTCCACTAGTTGGTCCCGTTCCCCTCATTGAACCACCTCTCCTAACTACGGGTGGTGTCGATGGCCTTGTTACACTAGCCCCTAATGATGATCCTTCTCTTGTACTATGGAACCTCCGCATGTCACTTTCCAACATGGCAGCACGGCGACTCTGCCGCAGTCCTTCTCGCCATTCTCTCTCATTAGGTGAGAGATCCTCATAATTTGTATCATCTGACTCATCAAAATCAACAGGAATTTGTCTTCCTTTCATTACAGCCTTACTTTTTCCCTTCCCAGAAATCTCTTCATGCAATTCTTGTTGTTGTTGAATACATATGCCTCTTTGTTGTTGTCTTGCAGACATGTACTCTTTCATCTCATTCATCAACTCTCGTAGACATTGTTTACATTTTACTACGTTTGTTCCCATACTTGCAATATGTTGTTTTAAGCGGTATATGTCACGCCCCGATGCGAAATATCGGAGCGCGAAGGCAGTTGCAAGAAAGGTATCGAGCAAATACTAGACATCAAACCATTGCACATTGAATAATACTAAAGCAAATCTTTCTCATTAATAACTTTTCAAATGTCTAGTTACAACCACTAATATCAGAGCCATTCTATAGGGCCCGATTACATTGCAAAAAGAATACCAACTACAACTCTAAGATAACATAATGACTCGAGGGTACTCCTGGCTTCACTCTTGGTTATTCCCTTCCTCGTGAGTGTATGTGTCATCCTCGTTCTCACCTGAAACACAACATCAAATAACGTAGGGTGAGCGATAATGCCCAGTAGGACTTAAATCTCAGGCTCAAGCAGGCTTTAAATAATTAACACATTTATGGCAAAGTATCTAAAGATAGCAGGTACAAGAGAGTCAAAATATAGCAAGAGATAGCACAACAGGTAACAAGATAGCACAATAGCACGAGATCGTGTATTTTTCCAAATAGCACAAGTATCGAGTGTAGCACGAATAGCAGGATGGCCATAGCACAACTAGCACAAGTATGGTAATAGCTCGACGAGTATAGCACTTGTTTGTAATTCTAGACATCGAGAGAGTTTAGCACATTTGTGTTTTGATTGTCATATAGATAGTCGAGATAGATAGCACTTGAGTGTAATGCCAAACACTCTGATCATTTAACTCCCATGGGCACTAGCACTTTCGGGCGCACATCCCAGGACTAGATCGGCCCTTTATATATTGCCAGGCATTGGTTATATTGTTTATCTTTAGACAATCAGTAATGGCCAATATAGAGTACCAAGAAGTAGATGAGAGCACTAGATGAATAGACGAGATAGTAGAGTGAATGTGAATAGATGAGTGAATAGAGTATAGATGAGAGCTAATGGACATTACATGTAATGCGACGGGTAAACAGGCGATAGTAATAGTTGCACAACACGCGCACGTCGTATTGGCAGTCAGGTGGAACTCACGACCCTACCACTGGCCATGTTAAGCATAGGTCCGGAGGTCCGGCGTGATTCAAGGTAAGAGCGAACTTCTAATAGCCGTTTGGATCATATAGATCCCTAAAGATGTAATGGGTGTTAGGGTACAACTGGCTCGTTGACCATGTGGGAATCCATGATCAGAGGAGACTTATGGAGGCCTTGTGCAAGGGTTCACTAGTCGGCGAAAGGAATATCCGACGGAGAGTTCACCACAAGCCAAGTAAAGTGTGTATAAAATAGGTGCTTGACGTTCTAAAGGAATTCTAGAATAGTGCAACGTCGATATCGGTATATAAACAACGCAAGAAACGAATACAAGTCCTTTAAAATAGGGCAATTAATATACTTTATTGCAATAAATTACCAAATACATTATGAGATATTTTATGCCAGATTTCAGCCATATATGGATAGTTCATGTGTGTGCATGTGTAAGAGAAATCATAGATAGAATAAGTCGGGAATATGTATTTTAAATAATTCAATGTAGCTCCATTTTTAAAACAAGTTTTTATTGGGGGTATAACTGTAAAAAGGCGTAAGAATTATTTAGAAAGCGACAGAAATAATTTTTATGGCTTTTTATGCAAAATCCTGTGAAGGCGACGTACCCATGTAAGGGTCGCGACAGGTACGGGGCAGATCGCGACAAGCACATGCATGGGTCGTGACATGACCTGCGGATCAGGCACTGAGAACACGACAGGGGCGGAAAAGGATCGCGACAGGACGAGCACAGAGATCGCGACGGCTTACCTGTCGCATCCTGAACGCGACAAGTGGACTGTCGCAACAAGACCCAGAAGGTGACATATCGGCTTGTCGCGATCTGGTGGTCTGCGCCTGGCTCTGACAGGAATCAGACCAGGCTTGGGTTTGCAGGCCAACATGAATCAAATTGATACAGGGTGCTTTGGAAAATTAGAACAAATCACATGGTTTATGAAAATCCATGAAACAAATTTTTAACAACTCTAGACAGGCCAAGGTACATGCAGTAATTAGGAATTTGCAGATTTCAAGGAATTCGATAGGCCTTAAATTCATGCAACATGAAGAACAAGAACAGTGAGCAACTTGAATAGACGATTTAATTCACCACTAGAGTGAATCAAATTTAGGGCTTTCAGGGTCAAAAGATGCCTATCAACCCTCAGTCCTTACTCAAAAAGTTTCATGACATGAGGACGAGTGGATTTGAAGATATGCACCAAAGAAAGGGGCTCGGGGTCATGAAGTGTACAGAACTTTGAAAATTCATAAGAAAAAATTTAATAGATGGAAAAATATGAAACTTGGGGGTTTCGTCTAAGAGGGTAGGAAGAACCTACAGACGAGATTTCAAAATTTTAGCTTGTGAGAATGCCTACCTTTGACTCGATTTATCTTCTAGGGCTTAGAACTTCAAGAACGAGGAAGAAGCTCCAATAACTCCTCCCCACGAGATCCTCTCCTCCTTGGCCTCTTCTCCACGTCCAACAACCTTTGGCAATGAGCTAGGGTTGGCCAAGAGGGTTTAAGAGATATATTTATATAAACACAAGTTCTTATTCCTACTACTACTCAAATTCCTCTTAATTCCGAGATTTCCTAACTCCACCTTTCCTCTCTTGCTTTCCAATCTCTAATTGGGTTAGGATAGTACCTAAATTCGTGCTAGACTATATGGGGTAGGTTTAGGAATCCAATTCCAACTCTAATTGCCACTTTTATTGCTTTAATAACCCCTTTCCAATTATGAGATAATTAAACTCCGAATTTAGGGTATTTTCTTATTATTCCCCCTTTGTAAATTCATATTTTTGACCCAATAAATTCTAGAGGGTCCATTAAGCAAAGTCCATACTCTTTTCCATTTAATGCTCTTTTCATTTAAATATCCATTTAGCTAGGTTTTAATTCTTTATTTAAATTTTTATTTTTCTTAAAAATTCAGGTCAGTTGCTACAGTATACGCCTCCATTCATTTCCTTCCCACAGTGGTTACACCGCACTCTCTTAGAGGCAGCATCAATAAGAACACTGTGTTTCCATCCAATGTCTACTTGTGGGCCTGGTGACTGCTCTTCCTCGTGGCCCTCATCAGCCATAATTGCTAATCCTATAACAAATTAACAATACAAACACATTCACGTGTAAGTATAAAATTATAAACATAATTACATGTAATAATAACGAATTTATAACTAATTTCCCGAAATTAATCACTAATATGATCCTACGAAGGCATAATTAGGTCAATTAAGTGATTGAATAACTTAATTGATCTCCAATTGTGCTAATAGAATAAAAACCCGAATTTTCAAACCCTAATTAGGGTGAAATTTGGGGATTTTATCTAATTTCCCAAAATTAAACAGTTACATTATCAAACAAAGGCATAATAAGTCAATTAAGTGATTGAAACACTTAATTGATCTCTAATTGTGCTAATAGAACAAAAACCCTAATTTTCAAACCCTAATTAGGATAAAATTTGGAGATTTTATCTAATTGACAAAATCTAGGGGAGAAGAAGAAGATATAACAAGATTAAACATTTATGCATGTATTTTCATTTTTTTCAAAATTTATAACTAAATTACGAAATTAAAAAATATATATACCTTAAGAAAAAACTCTCTCTTGCTTGAGTAAGATCTCCTGAGATCTACTCAAGAAGATCTCCCTTGGGCTTTGCCTTTGGATGTGCTCCTTCTAACCTCTTTGAAGTTTCAAAGAGAACAAAGGGTTTAGAAGAAAAAGAAGGAGAAGAGGAGGAGGATGAAGAAGAGGAGGAGGAGGAGGCCGGCTGGGGAGGAGGCTGGCGGTAGTGGAGGAGGCCAGAGGCGGTGGAGGAGGAGGTTTCCGAAGCTGGGGGAAGGGGGAGCACCCTTGCGTGCTTCCCTAGATGCCCAAAACCTGCAAAATATGGTGTCCTCGGGTGGGATCGCAGAACTAAGGGGGATCGCGCCGGATCGACCCTTATCGGGTCAGATCGAATAGGGATCGATCGACTTTGCTTGATAAGGTGTCGATCCCGCGGGCAAAGTCCAAATTCAAACTTAAACCCGCCGGATCGATGGAATCACGTTAGGATCGATCGATCCCTGTTCGACTCGAGCGATCCAACTCAGATCCTGCCGAGTTGGGTTGATCCACCCTGAAAACAGGGATTTGGGAGGTTTCCAGGCAAAATCGGATCCTTACCTGTCGATCTGATCCAGGATCGAGCAATTCTTGTTCGATCCCAGCAATTCTGCATTCCATGTTCGTGTGTCTTGCTGTGTATGCCCCACACTTGGTAGGAACTGAAAGACTTAAGGCAAATCGGTTCATGGATGGGCTCAGGCCATGTTCATTGAATGGCTCGGACCACACAACATTCAAACCTACACTGAGATGGTCCAAAGAGCTCAGCTGGTAGAAGACACCATGGCCAAGTAGAGGGCATGAGGGGCAAGGACAACTCCAAGCGGTCTTCGTCAAGAAGGGAGCACCTAATATTGCTCCAACTTTTCGTAACAACAACGTCAACAACAACAACAAGAGGCCGAATGCCGGAAGAGATGTTGCTGGAGACAAGAGAGTCAAAGTGGAAGGTAGGCAGTTGGCTGAAAACTGCAAATTCTATGATAACCGGGGCACCGAGCTGAAGAATGCTGGAAGAAGCTCGGGGCATGCTTGAGATGTGGTGGTCGTGACCACCGTATTCCTGACAGTCCAATGATGAAGGACCAACTAGACAAAGCCCCGAATGTACCACAATGTCAAGGACGCCATAATGCTGTCCTAGAAGCTGACCTACCCAAGGAAGGGGTATGGTGGAAGGTACCATTTTCATACACTCGCAACCTACATTGTGCTTATTGATACTGGAGCTGCATATTCATTTATTTCCACCACATTTGCTGCAACTCTACCTGTCAAATATGTACCCTTGAAATCCAAGATCACTGTAGCCTCTCCACTAGGCTCAGAATCTGAACTCACTCACTACTTGCCGAAATGTGAAACTATAATTGGAGGACACAATCTCCCTGCCGACCTTATCTGTTTAGACATGAAGGTTATGATGCCATTTGGGTGTCGATTGGCTAATTGAATATGACGCTGATGTAAACTGTCGCCATAGGAGGGTCACTTTTAAAAGACCAAACCTTCCAACTCTATCACTACTTGGCACCCGTTATCACAAACACCCTATCTTGATATCCTCCCTAAAGGCTTCTAAGCTGATCAACCAGGGTTGTAATGCTTTCCTAGTTTCCGTCTTGGCAACTGAAAAGAAGAAACCAACCCAAGAAGACATTCAATAGCCAGGGACTATCCTGATGTATTTCCAGAGGATTACCTGGTACACCACCTGAGCGGAAGGTAAACTTCACCACTGAGTTTGTAGCAACCTGAATTTTTACGAAAAATAAAAATTTAAATAAAGAATTTAAAACCTAGCTAAATGGATATTTAAATAGAGCATAAAATAAAACTCATTAGATGGAAAAGAGTAATGGGATTTGCTTAATGGATATTCTAGAATTTATTGGGTCAAAATATGAATTTACAAAGGGAGAATAATAGGAAAATATCCTAAATTCGTAACTAAATTATTACCTAAATAGAAAAGGGGTATTTAATGCATTAAATAGCTAGTTTGAGTTATAATAGGATTCCTAAACCTACCCCATATGGGTTAGCACGAATTTGGATCTCTTCCTAGTCTAAATAGAGATTGGAAAGCAAGGAAGGAAGGAGGAAGTAGGAAATTTCAGAATTTAAGAGGAATTAGAGTCCTATTAGGAAATAGAAAGAGGAGAAGCTTAAATACTCTCCTAAAACCCTCATGGCCGACCCAAGCTCGTGCCAAAGGATTCCTGGACCAGAAGGAGAGGCCAAGGAGGAGGAGATTTCGTGGGGAGAAGAACCTTTCAAGCTCTCAACCCCGTTCTTCAAGTTCTAGCCCTAGAAGAGGAAATCGAGTCAAGGTAGGCATTCTCAAAAGCATAAACCGTGAAACTTTTTCTGTAGGATCTCTCTACCCTCTGGAACAAAACCCTCAAATTTCATAATTTTCCAGCGATCAAATCTTTTCTTATGAGTTTTCAAAGTTCTGTAGTTCTTATGACCCCGAACCTTCATGCTTAATTCATATCTCCTTGAATACTCTATCTCATGCCTCCAAATTTTAATGGGAGATACTGATGCATGATGGGTATCTTTTGCCCCTAAAAGCCCTAATTTCTATTGAGCATGTTACTCGAATTAAATCGATCTTGCTCCCTGTATCATGTTCTATGTTACTTGTTCTTGTTCGTTCTCAAACCATGTTCAAACCATGCTCTCTCTCTAATTCCGATTTATTGGAAGTACCCTTACATGTCTAGTTTAATTTGAAACTGGTTTCATGAATTTTCGTTGACTATATAATTAGTTATGATTTCCTGAACGACCCTGTATCGAAATTTCAATGTTTTGGCCCGCAATCCAATGCCTGGTCTGACTCCTGTCGTAGTCAGGCGCAGACAACCAGAAGGCGACACCTCGATATGTCGTTTTCTGGGGCCTGATTGCGACACCCTCCCTGTCGCGACCAAGAAGGCGACAGGTGAGCCGTCGCTTTCTCAGTTCCCGATTTGCATGCCCTGTCGCGACCTGTGCAAGATGTTGTCGCGTTCTGCCTGGCCCATGTCGCCATCCTTACAGCCCTATGTCGCCTTCACAAGTTTTTGATGAAAAACCCATAAAAAAATAAAATAACCTATACGCCTTCTTACCGTTATACCCCTAGTAAAAACCCTACTTAAAAAGGATGCTATATTGAATGATTTAAAATACATGTTCATGACTTATCTCTATCTATGATTTCTCTTGCACGTGCACACACTTGAACCATCCATTTATGGCTGAAATCTTACAGAAAATATCTCATAATGTATTACAATGAAGCATATTAACTGCCCTATTTTAAAGGACTTGCATTCGTTTTCTTGCATTGTTTATATACCGATATTGACGCTCCACTGTCCTAGAATTCCTCTAGAACGTCGAGCACTTGTTTTATATACACACTTTTCTTGGCTTGTGGTGAACTCTCCGTCGGATATTCCTTCGCCGGACTAGTGAACCCTTGCACAAGGCCTCGTAAGTCTCCTCTGATCATGGATTCCCACATGGTCGACGAGCCAGTTGTACCCTAATACCTATGATACCCTTTAGGGATCTATATGATCCAAACGGCTATTAGAAGATTCACTCTCATCTTAAATCACGCCGGACCTCTGGACCTGTGCATAACAAGGCCAGTGGTAGGGCGTGAGTTCCACCTGACTGCCAATACAACGTGCAGTGTTGTGCAACCGTTACTATCGCCTGTTTACTCGACGTGTTACGTGCAATGTCTACTAGCTCTCATCTATACTCTACTCGCTCACCTATTCACGTTCACTCTACTAGCTCAACTATTCATCTAGTGCTCTTATCTACTTCTTGGTACTCTATATTGGCCATTGACTGATTGTCTAAAGATAAACAATATAACCAATGCCTGGCAATATATAAAGGGCCCGATCTGGTCCTGCGATGTGCGCCCGAAAGTGCTAGTGCCCATGGGAGTTAAATGATCAGAGTGTTGGCATTACACTCAAGTGCTATCTATCTCGACTATCTATATGACAATCAAAAACACAAAACGTGCTATACTCTCTCCATGTCTAGAATGACAAACAAGTGCTATACTCGTCGTGCTATTACTATACTTGTGCTAGTTGTGCTATGGCCATCCTGCTATTCATGCTATACTCGATACTTGTGCTCTTTTTTGGAAACTATACTCGCTCTCGTGCTATTGTTCTATCTCTTGCTATATTTTGACTCTCTTGTACCTGCTATCTTTAGATACTCTGCCATTAAATGCATTAATTATTTAAAGCCTGCTTGAGCCTGAGATTTAAGTCCTACTGGGCGTTATCGCTCACCCTACGTTATTTAATGTTGTGTTCTCAGGTGAGACTGAGGATGACACATACACTCACGAGGAAGGGAATGACCAAGAGTGAAGCCAGGAGTACCATCGAGTCGTTATGTTATCTTAGAGTTGTAGTTAGTATTTCCTTCTAATGCAATGTAATTGGGCCCTATAGAATGGCTATGATATTAGTCGTTGTAACTAGACATTTGGAAAATTAATAATGAGAAAGATTTGCTTTAGTATTATTCAGTGTGCAATGGTTTGATGTCTAGTATACGCTCTATACCTTTTCTTGCAACTGCCTTCGCGCTCCGATATTCCGCGTTGGGGCGTGACAGAGTTACTCCCTGGGGCAGCCCCTGTTTCAAAAGCTCCATATCGCATGTCCCCAGTTGAATTGCAGGAGTTGAAAAGATAGATCCAAGAATTGCTAGACCAGGTTTTATTAGGCCTAGCACATCCCCGTGGGGAGCGCCAGTGCTATTTGTCAGAAAGAAGGATGGGACAATGAGGCTATGCATGATTACCGTCAGTTAAACCAGTTGACAATAAAGAATAAGTATCCACTGCCCCGCATCGACGAGCTGTTTGACCAGATCTCGGTGCACAATATTTCTCCAAGATAGATCTAAGATCAGGCTACCATCAACTAAGAATAAAGGAGGAGGATATTCACAAGTCTGCATTCCGGAGTAGATATGGTCACTATGAGTTCGTGGTCATGCCGTTTGGTTTAACAAATGCTCCAGTGGCTTTCATGCAACTTATGAACAATATTTATAGGCCATACTTGGACCAGTTTATAGTGGTGTTCATTGATGACATCCTTATTTACTCCAAATCCAAAGAAGAACACGAGGAACACTTGAATGTTGCTCTGCAAGTGCTCAGAGATAATCAACTCTATGCTAAACTTAGTAAGTGTGAATTCTGGATGGAGGAAGTGTCTTTCCTTGGTCACATCATATCCAAGGAGGTAATCTCTGTGGATCCATCTAAGGTGGAGGCGATAAAGAACTGGGAAAGGCCGACAACTGTGTCAGAGATTAGGAGCTTTCTGGGTTTAGCCGGTTATTATCGTCGCTTCATTAAAGATTTCTCAAAGGTAGTTGTACCATTGACCAGGCTTACCAGGAAGGAGAATCCATTTGCATGGACTGATGAATGTGAAGAAAGTTTACAGGCATTGAAAGGGCACCTTACCTCGGCACCCGTACTGACACTGCCAGTTGGGGGGTAGTTTTGAAGTATATACCGATGCATCCGGGATCGGCCTAGGCTGTGTGCTGATGCAAAATGGGAAAGTTATATGCTACGCGTCCAGACAATTGAAGAAGCACGAGGACAATTATCATGTACATGATCTGGAGCTAGCTGCTGTAGTCTTCGCCTTGAAGATATGGCGTCATTATCTATATGGTGAGAAATTCATTGTGTTTTCTGACCATAAAAACTTGAAGTATCTGTTTTCTCAGCAG
Organism: Colocasia esculenta; assembly: GCA_014218235.1. Classification (NCBI taxonomy): domain Eukaryota; kingdom Viridiplantae; phylum Streptophyta; class Magnoliopsida; order Alismatales; family Araceae; genus Colocasia; species Colocasia esculenta. The sequence continues at coordinate 142,856,737 of CM024755.1, read as the reverse complement.
GACTTGAATATGAGACAGCGGAGGTGGTTGGAATATCTCAAAGACTTCGACTTCATGATCAAATACCATCCAAGAAAAGCAAATGCTGTGGCGGATGCTCTAAGTAGAAAGCCAATGATCACATTGTCAAGTTTAATGGTGGACGAATGGAAGTTATTAGAGGACTTCGCCAAGTTAAATATTGATGCTGACATCAAAGAGAAGGGATGCCTTGTTGCTAGTGTTAGAGCACAACCTACACTATTGGAGGACATCACAACACTCCAAGATAATGACCCTGTACTTGTGGAGATTAAGGCTAATCTAGACTAGAGGCCAGATTTCTCATTAACTGAAGATGGAAGACTATTGTTCCGGGATGGAGTCTGTGTACCCGACCATGCGGAGACAAAGAAAATGATCATGGATGAGGCTCACAAGACCAGGTATACCATTCATCCTGGAACTACCAAAATGTATCAAGATTTGAAAAGAAGCTTTTGGTGGCCTAATATGAAGAGAGAGGTGGCAGAATATGTCTCCCGATGCTTAACATGTCAAAAAGTCAAGGTGGAACACTTGCGACCCGCAGGTAAACTCAAATCCCTAGAAATCCCGGCATGGAAATGGGAAGAGATAGGGATGGACTTTATTTTTTGACTACCCAGATCTAGAGGTGGATTCGATGGTATCTGGGTTATTGTCGACCGCTTAACTAAGTCGGCTCACTTCTTGCCAGTGAAGAATAAATGTTCAGTAGATGTTCTGGCTACATTGTATGTGAAGGAAATAGTCCGATTACATGGAGTACCAGTGTCTATCGTGTCTGATAGAGATCCTAGGTTTACATCCCACTTTTGGAAAAGACTGCACTACTCCTTGGGATCTAAACTAAACTTTAGCACAGCTTTCCATCCACAGACATATGGTCAGACAGAGAGAACCAACCAGGTGATTGAAGATATGCTTAGAGCATGTGTCCTAGATTTTGGAGGTAGCTGGCACGAACACTTACCTCTTGTGGAGTTCGCCTACAATAATAGCTATCAAGCTAGCATTCAAATGGCACCATTTGAAGCACTCTATGGCAAGAGTTTCCGATCTCCAATATGCTGGTATGAAGTTGGCGAAAGACTAATGCTAGGACTAGAAATGATAAGGGAAACCACAGAGAAGGTAAAGCTTATTAAATAAAGAATGATAGTGGCACAGCAAAGGCAAAAGGCATATGTAGATAATAGAAGAAGAGACCTGGAGTTTCAGGTTGGTGAGCATGTATTCTTGAAAGTGTCTCCAGGCCGTGGGATCAGGCGATTTGGCATTAAGGCAAGTTGTCACCAAGGTTTGTCGGGCCTTTCGAAATCCTTGAATGAATTGGCAAGGTGGCATATTGTCTCACTTTACCATCACAAATGGATGGAATACACAATGTGTTCCACATATCCATGTTGAAAAAGTACGTACGGGATCCGTGGCATGTCATAGAATATGAGCTCCTGGAATTCAACAAAGACGGAACATATCAAAAGAAGCCAATTAAGATCGTGGACCGGGAACTACGCCGATTAAGGAACAAGATCATCCCACTGGTAAGGGTTAGATGGAATCAACGTATGGATGAAGACGACACGTGCGAAACCGAGGAAGCAATGCGCAAAAGATACCCGGAGCTATTCGCAAGTAAGTACACCTCACTGGTACAATAACTTTCTATACATGAATTTGGGGACCAAATTCTCTTAAGTGGGGGAGGGTGTAGCACCTCGGAAATTTTAACTATATAAAGATTCGAATAAATGGGAATAAATAATTTCCATAATATCAAAGTATTTAAAACATACGAATCATTATCGTATGTGCTAAAACACATCGTAAAAATCCATAAAAATTATAAATCAACCCCACACATTATTCCTAAATGTTCGACAAAGAAATTTGTGTCAAGAAAAATCAGATTAGCCAAGTTTAAAGTGTTTCACGACTTATTATCGTATTCATGAATAAGTCGAAAAATCATTATCACACGTACTTGGATGAGTCAGAAAATTAAATAAATCATATACGGACTTCAAATAATATCTTCTAATGACCTATCAAGAAATTTGGGTCAATAAAAATCATTTGGGCTAGGTTAAGAGTTAGTGTGACCGATTATCCAAACTAGGAAACAAGTCGGAAAGCGGTTAACACGAAAATACGACGCAACCATAAATTAAATAAAAATGTTGGGAAGACTTACAACATTATATATTGATGACCCATTATCATAATTGGCATATGACCCAAAAATCAAATGAAGCAAGAAAATGTATGGAAATTTGTAGCTTAAATAAGCTAAAATTAGAAAGTGGCAATTAGAGTTGAATTGGGAAGAGATCTTGCACTCTTGGCAACCTAAATTCGTGCCTACCCACCCATGGAGGTTGCTTGATGGCCAAGACTCTCTAATGGAGGGAGAGATCTTCAAATTTTGGAAAGACACAGGCCAATCCTACAACCATTTTTTCCTAGTTACAATAGGACTCCTAAATACCTTGGTTTCTTAAATACTCTTCACCCAAACCCTAGGGATGAGTTTACAACTTGCTGGGGTCGTGTGCAGGAGCTCTTGGGGGCTGGGGAGCTGTGGATCGACCACAAGATGGACATCTTCTTCCCCCGTTCGTCTACTGCGGCCTGCACAAACCGTCCACTTGAAGCCGATCTAAGGTAGGCCAAACCTAAACCAAAACTTGCAAGGCTTATATCCCTGAAAAGAGGGTCAAGTCTACGTTCTAACCCAAGTGAAATGCCCAAATTCCATGCAGTATACGCAGAGTATTAAGCGTTCTTCAAACAGTGGTCTGAACACAGGTTATCTAGAAAAATGGGACTTCTTCAACCCAGAAGGTAGGTTTTCTCAGGCAAAACCTTAACATATACTATACCAATGTGTAGAGCATCAAGTTAACTTTCATTTCCCACTGGTTTCATCGAATTTCATTGAGTAGATTTTTAACTATAAGCGTTTTCCCAAAGTCGCGCACTATTAGGGTTTTTCCCGTTCTTTATTTGTTGCATGCGATTTGAGACCGAATTAGAGCAAACCCCCAACATGAAAGTTTTTCCTACTAGTTGTCCTCATCATGTCTTGTGTTGAACATTTTTTCTAAATGTCATTTGTTAGAGAGTTATAAGCGTGGTAAGAGGGTTGCTGTTTGAAACTTCGTTTTCAGGTAGCACTTGGCTTTTACATTCGAGTTTGACTTGATTAAAGCCTGTCGAAACCATCATTGTTTTCTAATTACAATTTACTAGAAGCACCCTTGCATGTCTAGGTTGGTTTAAAATTGGTTTCGTCATTTTTCATGCATTGTGCAATTTGTTCTCTATTTTTGAAGCACCCTGTGTCAATATAAGGCAGTTCTGGACCGCAATCCAATGCCCTATCCTTTCCCTGTTGTACTCTGGCATGGACCCTGTGAACACGACGGCCCGATAGGTCGCGTTCACAAGGCCGTCGCGGCAGAGCGCATTGTCGTGATCGGATCGCAACAGGACATGTCGTCACGATCTGCTGCCCGGTCTGCCAGAGCCTGTCGCGTTCCCTTCATACCCTTGTCGCGATCTGCCTGCTTGTTCTGTCACGCCTGTCGCGACCTGTACAAGGCACTGTCGCGTTCTGTTCCCGACCCGTCGCAACCCTTACCAGGATCCGTCGCGACCTCAGTATTTCGCATGAAGCCCCAACTATTTTGTTTGTAAACTTTACCGTTATACCCAAGGTTTGTTTAATATGATTTTAATGTGTAAATTGTATGTCATGGGTCTGATCATTGCATGATGTCTATTTAACGGCTTAAATGTGTTTAACCCATTTAAAAAGCCTTAAATACATGAATATTATTCTAAATTCTTTCTTAATGATATGATCATTCATGAAACTTGTGATTGACTCTTGTTACCATTCTAGCTTGATTAAATGATGATTATTATCTTTAAATCTTGCAAACCCATGCATAGTTAAATACATTGTCATTCGCATGTCATCATGTTAAATGTTTTCCACGAGTTTGAGACCGATGGATTGAGAATTGAGACGTGTATGTCACTACACACTTGCACATCTAGGCAGCCCTTTCTTGGGGATTTAGAAACTCTCTACCGGTCATTCCGAATCGGTAGACTAGTGACCTTTTCTCTAAGGCCTCCGTAAATCTCCTCTGACCATGGATTCCCACATGGCCGACGAGTTGGTTGTACCATTGAAGTTCCTTGGAGATAGCATGCACTTCCTCTCTCATCTTGTTCTCGTGAGTGTGATTTACAATATAGACTAAAGCCATTAATGTAAAGATTGAACCAAAGTATGAATCGTACCGTTATGCTGCCAAATTTATATCTTGACCATTATTATTATGAAATCATGTTCAGTTTACTTATTGTTGGTTCTCATCATTATCATGAACATGATATCACACATGCTTACATCTTGAAACTCTCATTGGCCATTATTAATGACTGTGGGTATCTACATTTAAAATTTAAGTGAGATACTGACAGGGCACGATGTGTGTCCAAGGGCTCCAGTCTAGCCCCAATGACGGCGAGTCATAAATATACTATTAACCATGGGGTATAATGATTACTGGTGTTGCATCTGCGCTGGGAGTCGTGCGTGCGTGTTGAATGATAAATACAATAACCACATACACGTGTCCTGGTGTACATTCTTGATGGATCTTTTCTTGGTGTACATTAGTGTCTACGTGCCTGATTAGTGTTACATGATCGTGCTCGTGCGTGCTTGCTTGCTTGCGTGATATGGCCATCCTGCATTTATTGCAATTTACATGATATCTTGCGTGCTTGTTACAAACCTCACTCTTGACAATATATTGCTCGTTATATTCTTGCTCTATCACAATCACTCTCTCTCTAGCTTGTTCATGTATCATGTTTTAATGAGATTTATTCGTACACGCATATCATGACATTCATCGTGCTTACCTAGTTCTAAACTGTTAATCACTTATATCATTGCCCGCACATTGAGATATAAACCCTACTGGGCTAGTTTGCTCATTCCCTACTTTTACCCAATCTAGGTGACTATGAAGTTCAAGAGGAAGATCAAGTCGAGGATGGGAATGCGTCCGAGTGATGAGCGTTCTAATTATGAGTCTTTCTATAGTTAGTTTATTTTGAGTGTTAGAACAATGTAGTAGGAAGTGAGGTATTATGTACTTTTCCTTTTTATTGAGTCTTAGTCATGTAATAGTTTCCATTTGAATATAATGAGTTGAGATTTGAATAAAAGATTAGTTGAGTTCAATATTTAGGCCCTATGATGATGTATGTTGTTATAATTTAGTGTGTGCTAGCTAGAGGCTTATTTGCCGACTGTTCACGTCTCGAGTTATCGTCTTGAATTATTTTCGAATTATTATCAATATCCGCTGCAAAATTCTCAGGACGTGACAAGAAATCTGAGTCTAATGATATCAAGAAACAATATGAATGATAATGTGATTACTATTATGAAGAGCTTGGTAGGATTAAGTAAGGCAGATCAGCTTTAAAAGAGGTATTGGTACATAGAAGAGCAGTGATTTATGGCAGATAGATTAAGTGTGCCTGAGACTAGAAATTTGATAAAGAGATTTGAGAAAGGTGCTGCTGTGAATAATGATGGTAATAGGAAGTTTGATATGAGGAGTCGTATAAATATGTACAGAAAGGATCAGTTGAATAGAGAGAAAGAAAAGAAGAATCAGTGTGTAGTTAGATTTTCTGAGAATTGCACAAGAGAAATATTTAGTTGATGAATGGCAAATTATGAGAATTCTTTAGAAAGAATTATTAAAGATTGTTGTGCTAAAGACAAGATCAGTGAAAGTTAATAATTATGAGTAGTTTGAGAAAAGTCAAAGTTAAAGTTAAGTATATTGGAATGAGTTTAAGCTAAGTGAAATAAAGTGGAAAGAGGTGTATTAATGGAAAAGCAGTTAAGAAATATTGAGTTTAGAGAAACAGTAAGGCAGAATGTGATATTCATGATATTTGAGAAAAGAGTATTTAATGGAATAAGGGAAGCAGACAGAGCACGTTGTAATATTTAAAGAGATTGGTATTCAAATTTGAGTTTTTGTAGTATTTTAAAGAAAGATGACTAGATACCAGAAAGATTTATAGTATGAATGGTACAGTAAGATTAGTTAGACAACAGAATAAATAAGAAAAATATTTTACAAAAAAGATGTTATGATTAAAATGATTGGTAGGTTAGATAAAGAAGAGATATGGATTAAATAAAGGAAGAATGTAGTAGATGATGAAGTGAATAAGATTAGATGAGTCAGGAAATGTTTAGTCAGACTTTACATATCGGTGCAAAGAAAATGATTCAATTAAGCAGAAATGGACTGTTAGTAAGATATTCCAGAATTTGGTGCAGGAGCAGGAGCATATTAATTAAAGAATATTTGGAAAGGTTATGCAATAAAATTATGAGATTAGCCGGAGAATGTTAGTAAAGCAAGAAAGGTATATAAAGAGCACAGCATGTCAATAGCAGTTTAGCAGATCAGAAATTGTAGTAATTTCTTCAACACAAATTAATTGAATAAGATGATTTGAGAAGTAGTTAAAGTTAGAAATGAATTCAGTTGAAGTCAGAAGAAAGTAATTGAAAGCAATAATGCAAATAGAAATTGTGAAATATTTTGCAAGGTGTTCAGTGTGATCAGAGTAGCGCAGCGGAAGCAAGGAAGATTTAATACTCATAGATTGTTCAAGGTTTGTTTGGATAAGGAAAAATTGTAAAGTTTTATGCAATGGAATAAAGGAACAGAGGTTCTTGTGATTTTTAATCAAATATGACTTAAAGCGGTATGACCAGAATAATATGAAAAGGCAGGAAATTTAAAGATGGTAATTGAATTTCTTTGAAAAGTTGGCAGTTGTGAACGTAAGTATAGATGAGGTAGGATAACAACAAGCAATGATAAATAGTAAAAGAAAAGGGCACCGAAAAATCCAAGAATTTAGAAAGATTATGGAATGGTAAAGTATTACAGTGTAAGATATTCGAGAAAGGTGAAGCGGTGTCGAAAGAAATGTTGCAAACACAACCGAAAAATTGTGGAAGTAGGTTGAGTCCAAAGAGATAAAGTGCCAACAACAAGATAGCATCGCCTATAGTTGAAAGGTAAAGAAAGAGCAGAATATAATAATCGGGCAGTGCAGCTATGAAATGGATTAAAGGAAAGGAAAAGTAGAGCAAGTATAGAAATGAATAGATTGAAACAGTTTTTCAGTCAGTGCAAGATGGTATGAAAAGGCAAGTGCAGTAGAAGAGTATCCTACTTGTTCTGTGCACGACTTTGTTTCTTTTTAGGTGATAATCCGGTTATTGTGGTTTTGTTTGAATGTTGAGGACAACATTCCTTTTTAGGTGATAATAATGTAATGTCGCGCGTTTTTTTTCAGATCCTCGTGGATCCTTGCTTAGCGGTTTGGTGGCCAGTGTGTGGCCATTAGTGTGTGTTTCAAGTGTTTACGCAAGTTTTTTGGGGCTTAGTGGGCCGGAAATTTGGGCCCATAGCACCCGTTGGTTCACTGGTTGTGAACGCGACGGGGGTGTGCATCGCGTTCAGGTTACGACAGCCCAGGTGGTCGCATTCCTATTGCCGCTATTTGGGGCGACGTCTGCATGCACGCCGTGTGTCGCACGTGGGGTAAGGCTTGCTGATGTCAGGGTGGGAAGGCGACGGGCACCTAGGTCGCGACGTAGGGATACGTCGCGTTCCCAGCCGTTGTGCATTTTTAAAGAGGTTTTGGCCGGACAGAGCTGTCGCAAGCTCTGCTCGGCCAGGGGAGGCTACTGCGGTGGCTTCTCCGGGCGATTTAGCGGTTTGGTGATGCGTTTGGCGCGCTCTCGCCCCGAAGACGTCGTGTGGAGTAGGGGAGACACCGTGTCGTGTCCAGTTTTCGCATTTTTCACGAAGGTAGGGAGAATCCACCATGTTTCATTGTGTGGATTGTATGAAATGCATGTTTGATTGGTTTTTGGCATTAAGAACAATAGATACCATGTTAGGGTATTCATTAAAGCATGAAAACTGGAAATTAAATGTGGTTTGCATGGCTTGTGGTGGTAATCCAGAGTGATCAGTCCTGATTAGGGTTTCTGCCTGCGAAGGCGACAGGGGGTGTGTCACGATCAGAAGACGACAGACCCTTCTATCGCGACCAGGTCACGACAGGCCGACCCATCACGTTAGGGTTTTCTAACATGACACATCGGGGTGTCGCGACCTGAAGGTGACAGTACCCTATGTCGCATCCTCAACCGTGAGCTCTTTTTGTGCATGTTTTCAAAGTATGATTATCCGACTATTTGCTAAGTGTTGTGCATGGCACCGGTTTGTGGTGCATTGGCACTCGTAGCACTCGTAGAGCATGTTGCTCATGAAGTGAGCATGTTTTTAAGTGGTCAGTGTATCGCTTGTGTTGTGGTGATTACGTGGTTTGGGTGTGTGCATGGCACACACATTGTCTTGGTGTAACCTTTATGATACATTGTGATGTTTGGGCAGTGAGGTTCCAACGTCAACCTAGCCTTAGTCATGTAACATCACTTATAGGCTGATAAAGATGGTTTAATTAGTGATGTTTGAGTAAAGTTAGGTTAGTGTATGAATATTATACATTGTGTTTATGTGGCTATGGTCATGAGATGAACAATGACAGACCGAATTGTTAATGATTAATGTGATTCGTGGATATGTCTGTGTAGGTTAGCTTGTGGGTCACGAGTGACCAGGACAAGCTACCCTTCACATGTGTATTGGTTTGTGATAAAGAGTGAATGTATGTATATAAATATCGTGGTTTGAGGTTGCCGAGTTTGGTGGTCTGGAGCCTGTTCCGGAATACCTCTGCAGTTAGGTACCCCAGGTTCTGTGTGAGCCAGGCACGTGTGTTTGTTGTGCTCAGGGTTTGTCCCGGTACTTGTGTTGTACCGTCGAGGTCTGTGTCATCTGTCCTGGACACCCTCACTCCTATGTTTGAGTTGTACGTCCGGCTGAGGGAAAGACGACAGAGGGCAACGACTTGTGTTTGTGGGTGTGTAGTCACTTGTAGCACGCTCGTAGTTGGGGGTACGGAAACCAGTAGTCGACACTGGTACCCATCTAGTCCTATTTTCCAATGCCTCACTTTAGAGAGCTTAGGCCAGAGTCCCTCAAGGTTCCAGGCATGGGCCTGCAGTTGTGTGTGGTCTACAGGTGTTGTGTTGGTTGGTCTCCACTGTTCTTTGGCTTGTGCTTGTGGAGCAGTAGTTGGACCTTTCGTCTGTGAGTGCGAGACTGAGAGGTAGTTCTTGTGTTGTGTTGTCCGGGTTGGATACTGGCATCATGAACTAGTAGTTTGTTCCCGCGTGGTGGCATCGTGCTTTCCGACTCCTGCTTTGCTATTGAATGTAGTGTGTGTTGGTTGTGGTTTTACCCGTTGAGGTGTGCCCTGGTGTTGGCACGATTGTAGTTGTGGTTGGTGAGCGGAGACTCACTGGTTGTGGTTTGACTCTTGTGGTATGCCCTGTCGTTGGCACAGTTGAGTCAAGGTTTTGCTTATGATAGAGTGCCTTGTGATGGCACTAGTTCGGTTGTGGTTTCCGGTAGTAGGTATCTGTACCCTGTGTGGGTAGTGCTTTGTGCTGGTACGTTGCGTACCAATCTTTTTCGGTGTTGAAGTGGAGCTCTGCTCTGTGGAGGTCGTGTTGTAGGACCTTCCACATATTGTAATGTACCCTGGTAAGGGTAGCCTTCTGTTGTATTGTGATTTTGGTGGTATGGTGGACTAACTTCTGGTTAGCAGTCCTGTTACCCTTGCGTTTGAGGTTTCAGTGTTGGTACCTAGTGATAGTAGGTACCTGTGGTATGTTGTGTACCAACCTTTCTAGTGTTACGATGAACCGATATTTTGTGGAGGTTGTGAGGTGTGACCTTCCACACGTGCTGTTTGGAGTACGTTTCTGATTGTGGTTCCAATGTGAGCAGGACTTGGCATGTTGATGCTAGTTCGGTTACCCTGTGTGGGTAGTTTTCCTGTGAGACTTGTAGCCGAGGCAATGGTTTTCCTGTGAGACTTGGAGCCTGGGCAGTGGTCTGCCAGTGAGGCTTGAGGTTGAGGTATTCCCAGTGGTTGGGCAGACTAGTAATCTTGTGCTAGTCTTATTGTTACCTCTTACTTTTCAAGATTTACATTAATTGATATATTTATGTTAAGTGTTGATTAACCATGATTTAGGTAAGTAGGATGTGGTTTGCTATTTGTGTGGCCAGTGAGACCCTTTGAGGTTGAGGTCTCTTCTGTTTAGTCATTGTGGTGGTTTTGCGTGGTCCCTACTGAGCCTGTGACTTGTTGAGGCTCACCCCCCTACAGTTCCTTTCAGGACTTGCCGTGTGTTTGGCATGCAGCGGCGTTGTGGCAAACTTGTACCACCAGTAGTTGAGTTGTGGTCGTGTTGTGTGAGCTTGTGCTCCCTCGGGGTATGCCCCAGGTAATTGTACTTTTTAATTGGACATGTAATAATGTAATGGGACAATTGTACAATGTGGTTTACAGATATGAGCACATGTACTTTCTTGTGTCTTATACTGTTGTGGTTTGTCTTTTATATTCTTACTGGACACGTGTGTAAGATATCCCTTGCGAGACTTTGGTCCGTTCGCAGGAGATGGATCTGGATATAGACCCTTATCGGGCATAAATATCCAGGGCCATTACACTTTTGATCCACAACACTTGAGCTGCACAACTCCCTACAGCAACATATTCTACTTCTGTAGTCGAGAGTGCAACTGAGTGATGCTTCTTGGATGCCCATGTTACCATGCAATTTCCCATGAATTGACAGTAACCATTAGTGCTTTTTCTATCAAGTTTACAACCAGCATAGTCAGCATTAGAATATGAAATTAAATCAACATGACATCCAGCTGGATACCACAAACCCAATTCAGAAGTACCATAGAGATATCTAAAAATTCTCTTAACTACAAGTAAGTGACTTTCCTTTGGACTAGACTGAAATCTAGCACAAAGACACACACTGAATTGAATATCTAGCCTACTTGCAGTAAAGACAGGAGACATCCAATCATACCTCTGTATTGCTTCGCATCAACCAATTTACCTTTTCATCAATTATCCAATTTGATGCTTGTACTCATGGGAGTGGATGCTGGCTTAGCTTGTTCAAACTTAAATCTTTTCAGCAATTCTTTGACATATTTTGCTTGGTTAATGAAGAATCCATCTTCTAGTTGTTTAACCTGCAAGCCATGAAAAAATTGTAATTCCCCCACGAGACTCATTTCAAATTCACTGTGCGTATGATGTGAGAACTCTTCACATAGTGATGGATTGGTGGAACCAAAAATGATATCACCACATAAACCTAAACTACAATGATGTGATTGTGAACAAATTTTGTGAAAAGAGTTTGATCCATCTTACCTCTGGAATAAGTTTTACTAACCAGAAAACTGCTCAACCTATCATACCATGCGCTTGGAGCCTATTTCAATCCATAAAAAGCTTTGTGCAGTTTATAAACATGGTTAGGTTTATCATGATCCTCAAATCTAGGTGGTTGAGCAACAAATACTTCCTCTTTAATATGACCATTCAAAAAGGCAGTTTTCATATCCATTTGAAACAATTTGAAATTTTTGAACATGCATATGCCAATAAAATCCTTACAGCTTCTAGCCTAGCTACTGGTGCAAAGGACTCTTCAAAGTCAACCCCAAATTCCTGATTGTATCCCTTTGCAACCAGTCTAGCTTTATTTCTTACTACTTTTCCTTCTTCATTCAATTTATTCCTAAATACCCACCTAGTTCCAATTATTGAGTTTTCAGGATTTCTGAGAACTAGACTCCAAACATTATTCCTTTTGAATTGATTCAACTCATCATGCATTGCTTCTACCCAAGAGTCATCTTTCAATGCTTCTTCAATATTTTTAGGTTCCACTTGAGATATGAAAGACATTTGGTCTTGTTCAATGATATTTTTAAAATGAGACCTAGTATGAACTCTATCATGAACATTACCTACTACATTCTCAAGTGGATGATCTTTAGAATATCTGAAGTTATCTCTTGTCACTGAACTGACTTAATCTGGTGTCGACCTGATAGTTGTTGAGGACAATCCTCATGTTCATCAACTTCTTCATCCTCCAGTGGTGATCTGATTCTTTCTGAAGAATATCAGCATCTTCTTCTAGTTCCTGCAAGAAACATGGTCAGTAGGTTTTTCACAATTTCATCAAAAATGACATGTGTGTTTCTTCCCAGTCTTGATTCATTATTAAATACCCTATATGACCTTGAATTCTCAGAATACCCTAGAAAAGTGTCTACATCGCTCTTCTTTTCAAATTTATCTAAATCATGTTTATCATTATTGTGAATGAAGACTTTACTTCCAAAGACTCTGAAACAAGCAATGTGAGTTATTACCTTTCAAAAGTTCATAGGAAGTTTTCTTAAGGACAGGTCTTACCATAACTCTATTGAGAACATAGCATGAAGTGTTAACAGCTTCTGCCCAAAAGCTTCTTGGAAGCTAACTCTCAATCAACAAAGTTCGGGCCATCTCCACCAATGTCCTATTCTTCCTTTCAGTAATTCCATTCTATTCAGGAGTTCTTGGGGAAGCAAATTTATGATCAATTCCTTTTTCACTGCAAAAATCAAAGAACAAATTATTGTTAAATTCTCCTCCATGATCAATAAGTATGGAGCAGATTTTATTTATTTTTCCTTTTTCAATTTTATTAACAAATTCTGAAAGTTTTCAATTGTGTCACTCTTGTGAGACAAAAAAAATACCCAGGTAAACCTAGAAAAATCGTCAACAATTACAACCTCATATCTATGTCCACTAAGACTGAGTGTCTTGGTAGGACCAAATAATTCATATGCAACAATTCAAAGGGTTTGGAAGTTATTAAAGGTGCAACAGACTTGAATGATTTTCTAGTTTGCTTACCTTGAGCACATGCAGAACAAACAATGGCATTTTTTTTTCTTCATTTTAGGTAAACCATTCACAAGAGCATGTTGTAATCACAGGATTTGCTCCCCAAAAGAGATGATGAAAAGATAGGAAAACTGACCGTGATCGCCACCAAAATAGTTGCCAAGAGAAATAGATAGATGAATAAGGCTAACTACTTCGGAAAAGGAAGAGAAGAAAGAAGATGTACCTGATCCCTATGAACGCGACAAGGTGGGGCCGCTTTCTGTTGAACGGAACGCTATGGGCCTCTTGTCGTCTTCTGGATCGCGACAGCAGGATGGTCGCCTTCTTCTTCAAGGGATGAAGACTATGGGTTTCTCTCTTCCTGCTCCTCAGCGGCCAAGGGGCAAGAGCCTCATGCTTTTAATGTCTTCAAACACCTGCTAAGAACATCAAAACAATAAACAACCCATTAGAGAACTCGTTTGTGATGAATCTACTCCAAAAATATGAAGAACATGAAACAACTTGGAGGAAACTCACGTGGGGGGGTTTTTAACCCCTTTGGGTGTTTAAAAACGGGTGTGTGGAGTGTTAATGAAGATCTACGAAGAAAATACTCTATGCATGCATGAATGAAGAGAAAATTGGAAGAAAAGGGAGAGAGAAAGCATAGTTGGGGAGAAATCGCCCTAGAGGGCACTTCCTGGTCGTCTGGAGGCGAAGTACCCTTCTGAGAAGTTGGAGCTCTCTTGGAAACGAAGAAGAAGACGTCAGTCTCCCCCAAAACGACACTGTATGGAGAGACTTATAGGTGATTATTCTTGGATGGGATGATCAAGAAATAATGGGCAATAGTCCGGGTTTAAGCAAGCATGCCCACGCAAGGGCGATTGGATCTCGAAAAGGATGCATTAGAGAAGATCTCCTCCAATTTTGGTAGGATTTGGACGCGTCTAGTCCAATCAAAAGACAGAATATCCATGAATAGCAAGTGTCCAAATCATCTTCGGAAAGGGTAAGCTGTATGAAGTCCAGAACGCGACGACCTCATGGTCGCGATTAAGATAGCGGCACCTCGATACGTCGCCTTCCATTCAAGGAAGGGTTTTTTAAAGTATTTTTTGGCGATTTTTCAAGGAATAAAAAGGCCTGTTTATGAACGCGACATATCGCCTTCTGAAGGAAATCGACTCTGACTTGAAAAATCGTTACAAGGCCGGGTAGCGACAGGAGGGGTGTCGCCTTAAGAATGAGAAAACAACAAGGGAGCTGTCGCCTTCAGGGACTCTTCAGCTTATGGCCATACAAAGTGTCTAACCTCCTTGCACGGGCATCAGATTGACGTACGGTTTGATGTGACGGACTCCTAACCCAGGGAGCTATGAAATGATGAATATGATTGGGCTGTTTTGACCAAGAAGAACCCACCAGGGCGATGAACTAATGAAAAGGATATCATGATCGGAGAAAGCCAGCTTGGCGATGATGAGTCAACGTAGGGCATCAATGATATGACAAGGAATTTGACTCAAACTTATGGGTTAGAAATGGGTGTCTATAGATTGCCCCTCCTTGATGCCTGCTTTGCAAGGGAGTGGAGCGATAGTGGAGCGATGATGGCATGAAATGACGATGTAGTGGAATGAAGTGGAATGAGATGAAAAGCGGGCATCAAGGTAAAGAGACACCTATTCTGGATGAATAAGCAGCGGGAATTATCCGGCTATCTTCGAACATGGCTGGAGATAGAGTGCCAGGATGGTTCCAATCTGGACGAATAAAGATCAAAAGAAAAGAAATGATCAACCTCTTGATTCAAGAGGTACCCTGGCTATCTTTAGCTTGCAGGTTTCGTTCATTAGGGGATAGGTGCTGCCTGGCGGGTCGATTCGACTCTAGCCTTCAAGCGATTCGCGACTAATGAGCAGATCAGAGGGAAAAGGAATTGACTGTCATAAGGAATGGGGATGAGAGGAATCTTGAATAGGAACCATACTTGCAAATCGGACCGAGCAACTAGCTCGGAGATGACTTTCAAATTCAGAACGAAACGCGATTCTTGTCTGAGAAATGAAGATCTGGTTGAAACATCATTGGGAAGCTGACTTTAACAAATCATGAAGCATGAAGCTCAAAATTCCTAAATGATGCATGCTGGGCTAAGAAAAGAAATCATAAAATAAAATGCAAAGAAAAAGAGAAAATAACAAATACTCAAGGATAATATTGATAGACAACACGAGCAAAGATCAAGACACTTCGCATCCCCGGCGTGCGATAGAATCCATCATCCCTAAGTCCCACCATCTAACGGCCTATCCAGCGATTAACAGTGTGCACCTAGATCATCCTTGTTTTTGGTGAAGGGGAACTCAGATCCTGGAACACACCAAGAACCAGCCGATCCTTGAGATGATATAATAGCGTAGATACCATATAGTAATGCAGAGGGATTAGGGTTAGAAATACTTACCTGAACTTACCTAACGCGTCATCTCTTTTTTATTTATTTTTTTATTTTTGATTTTCTGATTTTTTTAAATTTTCTGATTTTTATGGATTTTCATAAATAAGCAAAAAGAATAGGATACAAACTCGAAATGCACCAAAATAATGGAAGAATTTAACATAAGTGCATACACATCTTGGAATGGCAATCAATAATCATGTGAAAGAAATAGGCAGCAAAGTGCACACACAGAACGCGACAAGAGATTGGTCGCTACCCCAGTCAGAACGCGACGCCTAATCTGTCGCTACTTGAAGGCGACGTATCGATGCGTCGTGACCACAAGAATTGCGGCTAGAACACAAACAGCAACCTGTCAACCTCATGTTTGTCTCCTACTTGGATTCTTAGAGCTTTCTAATCCAAGTTCCACTCCTATTAGCTCTTCTAAACCTTCTCCCACCATGAATAGGAGTCTTAAGCCTCTATAAATAAGGGGTGAGATGTCCAAACTCGTAGCTCATACCCTCCTCCTCTTCTCTTCAAGCTTTCAAGCTTCAATGGCCATGAAGAGAGCTCCAAGGGCTCCCATGGGTAAGGAGGTTCCCTATGAAGGTCCCAAGCATGCCCAGACGTCCTATGGCGATCTCCTGAGGTTGACGAACGTCCCCAATCATCTGAGCAACAATGAGGATGTAAGATAGGTATGTAACTTGGTCTTTTCAATTTTCAATGATTTTCAACTTCGAATTCCTTCATTAATGCTTGTTCTTCTTCTTCCCTTCTCTTTCTTCATCTCCTCTAGCTCGAATTTCCGTCGTATTTTTCGTATTATGTGTGTATATTGTGTTGAGTATGTATGTACGTATTTTACGTGGATATTAAAATAGTATAAATATGTGTACATGTGTTATATTAAACGTAAAATAATGTATGTATGCATGATGATAGTGTGAATATAATACCATGTACATATTGCATGTATAGAAGCTTGGTATGCATGGTTTTCTGCATAATTAGGGTTCTGGCCGAAGACCCTATTGGCGTCAACCCCTGGCCGCTGAGGTGGTGTCAGCGTCCAGCCCTGGACGCCAACACTCACTCCGGCGTCCAGCGATTTGGACGTCAACTTCTCTGGCCTGCATGCGCAACAGAGCTGCTATCTTCTGAAACAAGGTATGGCAACCATTGGGGGATGTCCCCCAACGGCTCTGAGGGTGTCCCATCACCCTAGTGAGTGGGGGAAAGACCCTCTTTAGGTCTGAACCCAAATTGGCTCACCCCATTCTTCCCCTTCACCCTTGCAAGAGGAGAGAGGTGAGAAAGAAAAACCCTAGAGCTATCTGTGAGAAAAACCCAGTTTGAACCCCTAAAATCTGACCCCTTGAAGCTGGTTTTAGAGATCTTCTGCATCAAGGAGGGAGCTGAAGCAAAGGGAAGGCTTCCCCTCATCCCCTCGGCGTGGAGATCACCAGGAGCTCGGAGGAAGGCGATCTTGGAGGTGCTTCTGCAACTTCTTGGAACTGCCCAGGAGGTCTTCTTCGAGCTATAAATTTCTTGGAGGATTTTTAGAGAGGCAAGTGACCTATCTATGGTATCCCCGTATGAGTCTAGGAGGTTTTTATGATTTTTATGGAATTTCCCTCGAGTCCTAGACCCTCCATTTCACCCAAATTTCAGAGCTCGGGTCTGTGTTTCTGCACAGACCTGAGTAAACGGCAAGGTCCCTGGACGCCTGTGATGAGCTTGGCGTCCATCGATCCTGCCGCTGACTCTAAGTCAGCGGCCAGAGACCGCCGTCTAGTTCTTCAGACAGAACAGTGAGCTGTTCTGTCCCTCTTATACGTTAATTTCGTTATGATTTCCGTGATGAGGATATATGGTATTCCTATAAGCTATGTATTTGTGCATTGTGGTTGTGAATGAATGTGGTGTGTGGTGAATGTGGAAAATGGTGTCTTTAAACTTGTGGGCATAACTTGTAGATAATTCTTACAAATTAATGTTCCATGATTAGGATTAGTTAAATGTCTTGTTTTCAGTCTATCCATGAAGAATTGTGGGATATGTATGTATGTTCTGAATTTTTGTAATTCATGCATACTTGTGGAATTGCTAGAAGTTCGTTCGGTAAAATGAAAGCATGTAAAAAAATGGGTTGTGGTAACGGATATAGATGTATGAATTAGGATGATGTTGTATCCTGAAATCATGCATTAGTGTTTTCTGTGCAAAACAGTAAGTGGGTAAATTTCAAATGTGTTAGACCCATGTTAGCATAAGTTGTGAATAATATGCTAATTAGGTGTTTGATTTTCTGTAAATCCTATTAGTTCAGAAAATCTGAAAAATTGAGGGTATGATGTTGAACCTGAAAACAGCATGTGGTTAAAATTTCAGGTTATTTGGAATAGTAAATAAAAAGTTATGTGTTTTCATGTGAATTGTGAATAATTCATACATATGATCGTAATGTGATTTTATTTGTTTAAAACAGCATGATGGGTGTGTTTACTATGTGTTAAATCTTGAAAACTCTGTAGTACCATGTTAGGAAAACAGAGGTGTTCATGTGAGTAAGAAAGTGTGAATGAAATGAAGAGTGCCAAGTGTAAAACCATGTGTAAAACGTTAAATGTGTAAAAGTGTAAACTGTGCCAATGTGATACTGCTTCCGAGAAGGCAGTGGAGCTGTATCAGGGAAAAGTCCCCCTGAGAAAGTTCATTGTGTAAGTGACCCTAAGGGCATTAGGGGAAATCCTGGAGGTGGACAAGTACCACTGGTTAGGGTGGAGACTTGTTCTCCCGGTCTGCGCAGTCCAAGAGTCACCATTGCATTGCCTAGATGGTGCCTATGTGTTATGTGATGTGAATGTGTCCTTCTTTGGTGGTTTGGACTATGTGTCACGGCACTAAAATATGTGTAAAGTGTAATGTGTAAAGTGTATGTGACATGTGTAAATGTGTAAGTGATATGTGAATGTGTATGTGTAAAGTGTAACCATGTGAAAAGAGGAAATTGTGAAAAAGGAAAATGTGGAAAAATCTAGATGTGCAATGTGTTATTGAAACCATGTGAGGCTAAATCTGAAACCATGTGAATTCAGAAAATGCATGTTATCCTTCTTGTGTTTATGTGTGCAAAGTGTTTAGAACCCATGATAGGGACAACAAATGAATATGTGTGCAAGATGGCATGATTGATTGTTCAGCTAGATTAGTTTTTAAGCAACGTTGTAGCTCTCATGTGTTGAATTATAGCCTTTGGACCATGTGAAATCAGCAACCTAAAGCATGTGAAAAAGTTATGTATGTACTTAAGAACATGTAGAATCCATGCTAATTATGTTCTCCGTTTATGTATGTAAGTTGTCCATGTTGATAACTCTCATGTTTGTTTCTTTATAAGGTTTAAGTTCATAAGTGAATGGATTAGAGACCATGTGATAGGTGAATGTTATATTTTTTTTTTTTGAAATTTGAAAGCATGCGTTATGTATAAAATTGTAGAACCTTCATGATAGGTTGAAAACTTAAATGGACTAGCATGCTGTGTGTTGCTAATTGTATGTGCTTGTAGAAACCACTAGGACTTGTACGTGTATATCATGTATAGTGTTACTTGCTGAGTCCCTGGACTCACTCCTTGCTTCGGCGTACAGGTGTAGTTGGTGACACGACACCGTTGGAGGAGACGGTGGAGACGGACTCCGAGCGCGGAGACTAGTTACTTGGAGCTTTTTTGTGATTGTGTAATTCGTCGTATGTACTTGAACATTGTATTAGGATTATCATGAAAAGAATGTAATATGTGGACATTCTGTATCTCTATTTCAGCAATTTAAATCATGTGAATTTTAGTCCTTTTTGCAAATTGTAAACTGCATGTATGTTTAATGTGGATGATGAATGAATGGAGATAGTTCTCTTACTTCCGCTACTCTGTTATTTATATTCGCGTGTATCTCAGCTGTTTGTATCGTTGGGTAAATGTCCCACTGTGAGGACTCTCGCTATATCGACGTGGGTCGGTATGACCGTACCGGTATAATGAGGGCCGTCACACTAGCTTCCCCGGCTCCCTCCGATACTCAAGCTTATGTGGATAGTACCCATGATTAAAGCCTTACCCATGTATGTGATACATTTCTTGAGAGAGTGGGGATTGGGGGGTGTATTGATAGCGGCCCACAACTACCACAAAATATCATTTGATTGGCATAGCATCACCGCCCTAATCGA
>CM024755.1:142767512-142836947 GCA_014218235.1 Colocasia esculenta | reverse complement strand
CGATGAACATCGGGAGGCGTTACTGGTACAACTAGAACTCTTAGACGAACGACGTCTAGCCGCAGCCGATCATGTGCTTGCATATCAAAACAGACTCTCAAGGTCTTTTCAAAAGAAAGTGATTGAGCATAAATTTCAAGAAGGAGACATGGTTTCGAAACGCATTTTTATAAAACCTGGAGGTCCAAAGTCCAAATTGTCAGCAAATTGGGAAGGGTCGTACGTTGTTAAGGAAGTGTACCCCGGAAATGCGTATAGGCTAGTTAATTCCGAGGGTGAGGAGCTCTCTCACCCATGGAATGGGATGTACCTTAAAAGATTCTACCCCTAATATTGATGACAACACCAATTTGAAAACGAGAATGTTGTTGGCCATGTCTGTAACACCCCGGAAATTTAGCAATTTAAAAATTTTAGAAATATAGAGGGATAAAATTAATAATCGTATTGGAGACTTCCAACACCATGTAATTATGAACCATCAACAAGAATGGGCCTATAGAACACATTTGCCCAAGGATATGAATGAACTGCAGGGAATTACCCAGAAATTCGTGTAGGTAATTATACCATAATTAGAAAGGGCAATTTAGAGTTAAAAGATGGTTGATTAGTCATGTAAGGTAAGCCAAACCGAACTCAATCCCAATTGGTGGTTTCCTAAACCTTTGCTACCTCTTTTGGGTAAGAGAATCCCAGATTTCCTGGAAACTAGGAAACAGAGCTCGTAGCCCCTTTCCTAGTATCGTTAGGACTCTTAACAACATCCTAAAACTATAAGAACTCATCCCTAAACTCTTGGGGAAGGTTTCACAACAAAGTTTGGGTCGTTTGGAGGCAAGCAAGAACTTCTGAGGAGCAGGAGAAAGGATGGGAGTCCGTAGCTTCATCCCCTGCATCTTCTGTTGCATCCAGAACATCAACGGGTTTTAGATCATCCTAAAAGTAGGTGTTCTCGGGCCAAGATTAAAGAAACCAACACCATCATGTAATTCTCTTAGTCTAGGTCATTTTTTGCATTTGGTTTGACTCAATTTCGTGGAGTATACGTTGTGTATTTGTCGATTTTCCGAAGTCTTGCATAGTTAGGGCTTTTTCCTGTTCTTATTGTTATGCACACGATTCAAGACTGAATTTGACTAAACTTTCTTCATGAAAGTTCTTCTAATTGACATCACGATCATCTTCTATGTTGGACGTTTTGTCAAAAGATCCTTCTTTAGAGGGTTAGGAGCATGATAAGAGAGTCTGTGCAGAGTACTGCGATTTCGGGCTACACTTAACTCTTTGTTCCTCATATGTTTTCTTGGGATTCGAGACCGAATTTGATCAAATCCTCAACATACAAGTTCTTATACTAGTTGTCCTCTTCATCTTTCATGTTGAACATTTTGTCTAAATGTCACTCTTTAAAGAGTTATAAGAGTCGTAAGTGAATCACTACATGAGATGTGTCATCGGGTTCCACATGACCATGTGTTTTGTTCTGGGAAAGCCACTCGTGTCGACACAGCCTGGGCTAGTGTCGACCTGCTATCCCAAAACAGCCCAGATGGTGTTCTGGAAAGCCTCTAGTGTCGACACAGTCCCATCTAGTGTCGACACACTCCCCCAGTTTGACCCGGAAAGTGCTGGAAAGCTGATCTAGTGTCGACACCACCTGTGCTAGTGTCGACACACTGTCCCATATTGGTTAGGGGGTTTTCTGGAAGCTGTCTCTATGTCGACACTACTTGATCTTATGTCGACACTACTTGACTAATTTTGCATTATTTTGCCTTGTTTTTGAAGCATCGTGTCGACACCACTTGATATAGTGTCGACACTACCTTTACCAGATTTTTGCATATTTTGGGTCTGATCATTTCATGATATCTCCAAGCTTGTGTATGGGTTTATTAGTATGCATGGACCTAAAATGAATCAAACCATTAAAGGAAATGGTAATGATATGAATATGATTCTAATGTGTAAATTTTGATTGTTCTTATGATCCTTGGATTATCTTGTGATCTTGCTTATTGTCAATTGATAAGATAATAATATGATATGAATGTGGAGATGAATACATGATTAGTATGGACATGTTAGTAGTGTAAATGTTATGATTTGCATATAAGTTTCATGGTTTCATGTTTTCCGTGTTCAATTGATTAATGTCATATGCATACATGTTAGGAAAGTATATGTTCTACATATGATCTGTCTTTAGAAACACCCTCTTGTCAAGACATTAATGAATTATGAAATATAAGATACGATGTTATCCTGCCTTGTTCTTTTGAGCTGTTTGTCATTCCTTGACTCTATGAATGATCATGTCCTTTTTACTATGAGCTTGTCATTGAAACTCTATGTGCCCATAATATGAATATGTTTGTTCGGCACATCGTGGGACTCCGGTCCAAAACATGATACAATGCCTGTGCAAGGGCCCTGTCCGGTCCTGGGGAGGAGCGCCCCAACGTACTTGTTAACTGAGGGAGTATGGACTCTTGGTGCTTGGCATAGCACACCTGACATGCAAGATTTGTAAATATGTGCCACCTGTTTGACTTGATAAGTTTGACTTGACATGATATGATACGTTTGTTCTTGTGAACACATGAACTCTGTTTGAATATGGCCAATCTCTTCTGACATGATTCTATTCTTGAAATATCTATTCATTGTATATGCAATTCGACATTTTGATCTGATACGATATCCGTTCTATTCTGCTATTCAATCTGTTAGTATTGCATACCTTGTCATCATATTCATATGCATATCTACCTACTTAAAATGTTAATCATGTATACTAGTGCCCACACGTTATTGAGATGTAAATCCTACTGAGCTAGTTCGCTCACCCCTATCATCCTGCCCTTTTTCAGGTAGTGATGAAGAACCCGTGGAGTCGGATGGGATGGGCAAGAGTGACGACCACCCGTCCTAGAATAGATGACATTTAGAAATAGAAACTGAGTAGTCTATGTAATAGTGAAACTTTTCTGGAAGATTATTTGAATAATGGACCCTTTGGTTAATTCTTCTTATATGAGGTTGTATCTAGTTGAATGAAATGAATTAAAGTATACTATTGGTGACCATATTATAGTCTTGAATGTGTTGTTATATCTGAATGTGACTCTGCACTATTCAACTGTGATACGCCGGTTTGTATCGTTCACGTCCCCCGTATTTATTCCGCTGCTAAATATTCGGGGCGTGACAATGTGACTCGCTTCCCCTCATTGTGGTGAATGATCTCTATGTCCAGCCACACACACACACAACACGACGACTTAAGGCCGATTCCCCTTTGTTTATGGTGTTTTCATTCAGCCCTCATGTAGGGAACCTGAGGTCGATTCTCTTCTCACTCGGACAAGGTCTAAGGGCAAAGGGAAAGCTAGCATGTAGACCAGCAAGCGGTATGTATCATGTGTATGAAGTCTCAAAGAGGGACGGTCAATTCAAAAGAAAAGCAAAAAGGGAAAGGAAACAAAAGTAAAAGAAAAATGGTAAAAAAAATAGGGGCATGTCAAAGAGTGGCAGTACAGTTCCCCGCGAGACGCCCTTGAGCCCGGTCGTATGCATGCCCCTAATTCAAAAAAAGAGCAATAACCTTAAAGTCCCTGGACAACAGATAGATTGCACATGTGGCATACCCATTGCAAATCTTACAAGCTAGTAAACCCGACCCCAAGACCAAGTCTTGTCTCATTACTAATCTTCCTATTCTCCCTAGAAGACCAAAGGACTCCCACACCTGGTCTATGTTAGAACATCAATATTCAAGGGGCAAGAAACCTTAGTGAGCCAAGGACAAATGCACGCCGCGTATAGACATTATCCATCAGACAAGAGATGGGGACGAGATCCATGGCCAATTACTCAAAAGGCAAGAAGTGTTGTTATGAAGATCTCAAAAATCCAAAAAAATTAAAAATTTCAAAAATAAAAAAAAAATAAAAGAACAAATTTTAAAAAATCCAAAAATAAAAATTTCCAAAACATAAAAAAAATAAAAAAATTCAAAAATAAAAAAATAGAATCTCAAAAAAATCCAAAAAAATAAAATAAAATAAAAATAGAAAATCCCAAATTCCAAAAGAATGTTTGTACATACCACTTTCCTTTAGCATGCATTATTTACTTTCCTTTCCGCCTATTTAATAAGGCTCAGCCCCTTGACAATTATGAAGCCATATTCATGTTTATTTAAGTGCAAAGGGCTGAGTCAAAGAGTAGATCTAACCTGTTTTGATGAGTGTGCAGGAGTAGGTAATTCTAAGGGACACGCGCTGTGCTCAGTATTCTCCGTCTCGCTCTCCCGTGTTTGAATCTCATCTCACACTCGTACCAATTGCAAATCATTCATTAAGAGTTGACATGAAATAAAATTCCACTAAAAGATGAACCATATGTACAAAAGATGGGGAGGTGGCTCACAAGTCTCCTCAGTGTCCACCGCCACTCTCCCCAGATCCCTCCTGCCGGTCCGGTGGTGGCTGCATCTCGCCGCCACCCCTACCGCTCTGGGCACTCCCCTCACCCTGGCGGCGGCTCTCCTCGTCCTCGTTCCTCCGCCGACTGGAGGAACCTGCCAAATACTGTCCTAGGGAAGCGCCGGTCGCCCTGCTGACACTTGCCCTGCTCCTGCTCCTGCTGCGTGAGCGGCCTATGTCCGTCACGATCTGCTGAAGGCTCCGCGCCACCACCTACTGTGCCAGCAGCTCCGCGCGCAGTCGGGCGATCTCCTCCTGGTCTCCGGGCGACCTCTGCACCTGCAGCGCCGCCAGCTCCTTCGTCACCTCCGCGACCTGTGCCTCAGCTGCCTCCGCACGGATGCGCAGCTGGTCCCTCTCACTCCGGGTAGCTCGGACCTCCCCCTGGAGCTAGTCCCTCTGACCCTGAAGATCCATGGCATGCTCCGTGGTAAGCTGCAAATCTCTCTCCTGCATCAGAGCAATCAGTCAATAATCAATTGTTAAAATAATCAATCAGAAATTCCATTATACTTACTCGCTCCTCCAGATGCCTCTGAGCCTCCTCGGCCCTCAGCACTGCTCCCGCCAGCTGGGCCTCCAGAAGCGACGGAGACCCCCCTGCAGCTCGGGAAGAGGAAGCACCGCCTGCTCTGGTGCTCCTCACTCTCTCCAGCTCCCTCCGCTGTGCGCAAAAGCACATGTCAGTTTCCAAAATCAGCTTAAAATCATTTAAGTGTTGAAGTTGGAGTAAACACTTACCAGCTCTGTGGTCTGCCCCAGCGCCGCCTCCCAGTCTTGCACCACCGAGTAAAGTGAGGCTCAGAGCGATGCAACCTCACCAGCTACGTCTACCTGCAGCACATTGCAAATCATTAGCCCAATTCTATAAAAATCAAAATTCACAGGGTTGTGGTTTTAGGGTCTTTACCTGGTGTCGGGCGCTCTTGTATACCTTCCCCCCGTACTTCAAGGCATATGCCTGGAAGTACACATCGTCGGTGGTGGTGTCTGTAATCATGAAGTCCCCGGAAGCTCTGACCCGGTCTGCAAAACCAGTCTCAGATGGGGAACTCCACGGCACTCTGTCGAAGCCCCAATGAGCACTGGATGAGGTATAGGTGTAGAGGTAGCACAAGGTTAAGTGCATGCAACCACACCGACCTACCGAAGTAGGGCCGGGCCTGCACCAACCAGGGCTGTCCCTCATCACCCTCCCCTAGGTATGGCTGCCAAACCACATGCAAAACAAATCTGATCAGTCACTAAGCAATAAAATCAAGCAATCAATCAAAGGGGAAAGGTTAAGAGTGCTTACATCCAGGTAGGGGTAGCTGTCAATAGCTTCCTGTAGACGTTCGAGCTGGTCCCTTAGGCTGCGAGAATCCCGATAGGATCCCAACGGCGTGCAATGGGTACCAGACCCGGCCGTGTGAGCTCACCTCTCCCCAATGTCGGGAGGTGAAGGTAAGTCCAGACCTGCAAAATGAGAAGAGGATTAGATGGTTTTTTTAAAAGAATAATGTGGTTCAATTCAAGAGTTAAGGAGAAGATTGATACCTGGAGAAAGGGGAAGAACACGCTCGTCGAGGTCTGCCGCTCTGAGGCACCCAGCCTATCGAACTGATGTGCTAGGAAGGCTACTCCCCAGACGTACCCCCCTACCTCACCTAGGTCCTGCAGCAGGGGCAGGAAACGGCAATGGACTGCGTCGCCCCTCATGGCAAACAGGAGTCTGCCAAGGAAAAGCACAAGGAAACAGCGCAAATCCAAGTCCGCCTGCGCCCCGGGCTCACTCACTTGCTCCCTCCGGCTAACCTGAGTCAACCTATGTAAATGCTCATCATCACTCTCTCCTGCTACCTTCGCCATATCAAACAACCCAAGGCTCTCCTAGAGGGGTACCCTAGGCACTAGGGAAGACCTAGGCTCCACAGGTAACTCTAAGAGTCACTCAGCTAGCTCGTGGTAGCAGGGGTAGGTATAACCACTCACTGGCCGTCCATAAATCCTGAGCCCTGTGATCCGGCTCACATCCTCGAGGCTGGGGATCATATGTCCCCATGGGAATGCGAAGGCGGTCGCCTCCACATCCCACCTGCTCCGCAGAGCCTGAGTAAGGGCCGGATCCGCCCTCATCCTCTCCATCCCGAGGATCACCCCAAATCCCATCTCCTCTACCCTCTCTCTCTGGAAAGGGGGAAACGCCAGGTACACAGCCAGCACAACTATCCAAGATACCCGGGCCCTCATCTCACCCTGCAACATATTCCATTTGTTAAACCAGTCAGTTTTTAGTGTTCGGTTGGAATCACGGCAGCCGTGGCAACCGCGACCTTGTCGCGACAATGCGGGGCACCGCGACCTTATCGCGTCACCTTTCGAGGCCGCTATAAGGTCGCATCTACCCTGGTCGCCGTGACATGGTCGCGACGCTCCGCCCCGCCGCGACACCCTGTCGCGGCGGGTCGGGCTGACGTGTTATTAGCACTAGACCGGCCGGAGCCCCCTTTGTCTGATCCTCTTTTCTTGGGCTTCTTGCCCTACATGTGCTCTCTAGGGGCTCCGTTTGCTAGTCCTACACATCAATACAAGGGTTTAAGGTCGATCTACTTACCGATTTCATCGCCTTGGCGCGTTTCTTCCGTTCCTCCTCCACATTCACGGTCGGGGCCTCTTCTTCCTCTTCCACCTCCATCTCCGCGATGTCCACCTCTTCCTCAACCAGAGGCGCCTCTATTAGGCGCCGAGAGTTCTGCCGCTCCGCCTGGCGTTTCCTTCGTGAGGAGCCCTCGCCTGGGTTCTTTTCTTCCTCCATCTAGATCGGGGTTGGTTTGGGTGAGATCGTGGGCAAGCAAAGGAAGCAAGCTCGCAAGGAAGATGCAAAGAGCAAGAGATGCAAGAAGATCGGTGTTTGGAGGTTTTGAAATCAGAAAGGGGGAAAGGAAGAACCATTTGAGTTTTTGAACAAGTCGGTTCTTGACGTGACACAGCGGACGGTCGCGTTAATGTCGCGCCTTTCGTGGCCGTCGCGACAATGTCGCGACGTCCCGTATCGACCCGACAATAAGGCAACACCACTTCCTATCGCGTCATCGACAGAGGCCTTTGCATTGCAGAAAGTTCAGTTTTGTTCATTTAAAATCCAAAACATTACATTCACTAATTCTTTCTATCAATCAAATAAATGCTACAAATCCTTTCCTAGCTATCATCTTTCCTACAAATCAATCCTAATCAATGCTCAAACAATCCCCGCCACTGGCTGAATTTTCTTCAAAGCTTCAATGTATTCGTTGATCACATCTTTGTCCTCTTCTACCTCGGCTTAGACAACGCTCCTCGCGCATCCTTCTCAATGGACGATGGCACTGCGCACGTCGCGCTCGTCCTGCTCATCACCCCTCTTCCTCTCTTGGGTAGGTGGGTAGTGTGATAGGATGGGGACCACCGTGCGCGCTGCGCCACATTGGAGGTAGCACCGGTCTGGGTTGTAGGTAACCAGTGCTTCATTGCCCATGAGTCGTAAGGCAAGCCCGGTGTGCTGAGGTAAGTGGATCATTCGGCCGTGCATGAAGCGGGGGCGTGTGTTAAAGTCTGCCACGGTCATCCTTTTGAAATATTCCCACCATGCTTTCTGTCCATTCAGCTGCGCCGTCTTGCACCACGCCTTGGTGCTCATGCGTAGAGGGCCACCCACGAAAGCCAGTGGATGGTTGAGCATCGTCATGCACTCTGTGGCTAACTCCCCCATTGCCCGGAACTGAATGTGAATGCCCATCCACAGCTCGAGGGCGATAATGGAGCCGAAGAAAGGACCTCCCATAGCTACAGAATAGACCGGCATAGAGGAATCCCAAAACTGCCTGACCAATGCTCATACCTTCTGAAATGGAGTCAACAATGTTGAGGGTGGCAAAGGAAATAGCCCCGTTCGCTGTAGGGAAGAGGATGACTCCGCAAATGCAGATTGCTGCCGCTTTGGCGATGGCACGATAATTGCCCGTCTTGTGCTTGCATTGCGAGTTGATCCACTGTGCAATAGGAAGAAGTTGGACGTGCATCCCGCTTGTCATAGACTGCAAATCTGTCTTCCTTGTCGTGATCTCTGCAAGGATGCTCCAGGAGTTGATCAGTGCGACGGTGTAGGATATTGCCAACTCCTCGCCCCTTTGGTACCACGGGAGGCCGAGCATGATCTCCAGCTCCTCCAGAAGGACGGTGGCTTCGAATGTCGGGAAGATGAACGTGTGAGTTTGCGGATGCCACCTCTCCGCTAGTGCCGTGACACTATCCCACACGTGCACCATCTTGTCGTATTTCTTGGCCAATACGAGCACGGTAGATGGCCCCCACTCCTTCAAGTGAGAGATCGAGGCAGGAGGAAGCAGTTCAAGCGTCGGAGATAGCCACGGTATCTTGGAGAACCGCCTTTGGCCGGGAAGGATCTGAAATAGAAGAAGAAAGATGAGAATGGAAGAGAAAAGAAGAGCGGGAAAACAGGGGAAAACAGAACGTGAGTGCAGAATGTTCAGAAATTGACGAAAAGCCACTTGCTTGGAGCTCCGGGCACATGAAGATGTGCCCCGGGATGTCGGAGAGATGCTAGAGATCAGCATATGACTCCCTAGCAGCCTTTGGACCGAGTAGGGAGGGATCTCCTCTTGGAAAGCAGAGTAGTTTCTCTTCATGGTGGCAAAGAGGGAGAAACAAGGGAGGAAACTTGAAGAGAAGAGAGGCTAAGAGTTAGCTGCGGTATTAGCCCCCTAAACCCTTCTTTTATAGACTCTAGAGAGGTATAATCCCACTCTAATCCTACAACTAGGTGTTAGGATAAGACTAGGAGAGGTCTAGGAGTCCTAGTGTTAGTCTAGATGTCTTAAGATGAGGATAAACTCCATTTTTCTGGTTTTTCTGGGTCTGGTCCGAGTCGCGACGCCGCGATCTGACGCGACCTTATCGCGGAAGGGCGGTGCGACGCGACTATGTCGCGGTCATCCTGAGCGTCGCCTCTCCACCCGAGGGGTGGTTTTCATGTCTGTGCTGTGTATATGTGTTGTTTGATTGTTTATAATTATTGTGTTTGTTCATTATGTTTGTTTCTTGTCCAACAAAAAAAAACCAAACAAAAAAACAAAAAAAATGCAAAAAAAATATACAAAAATCAGAAAACCAGAAAATCACAAATAATTGTTGTCACAGGTAAGTCAGGTATTGTATCTCTATCCTTATTCCCTGCATTACTATATGATATTCTACTTATTATATCATTTCAAGGACCGGCTGGTTCTCAATGTGCTCTGGAATTTGAGTTCCCCTTTACCAAAAACAGTGATAATCTAGGTGCATATTGTTGATCGTTGGATAGGCCGTTGAATTGTTTAAGTTCGGGAACGATGGATTCAGGCCTGCACTGCGGTTGTGGGTAGTCTCTTGACCCGTTCTTATTCTGGCTTAACAATATTATCCTTGATGTTTTTATATTTCACTTTTCTTTGCATTCGTTTTGATGATTTCTTTATTTTTTAGCCCAGCATGCATCATGTAGGACTTTGAGCTTCCTGACTCACTCCTGACTTTTATGATCCCTTGTTGAGTGCCCAATCATCCTCCAATTTCCAAACATGAAATCCAATTCCACTCTGAATCGGAAGGTTTACCTCCGAGTGAGCTGTTCCCGTCAGTTTGACAAGATTTTCCCTGTCTGGATTACCTATCCAAATTTTCCTTTTCCTTTGATCCATTTTGGTTGCGAACCGCTCCCAAGACAGAGTCATGAGTTACCTGCCTGTCACGCACATGTCCTTCCAAAATGAAACCTGCAGGCCAATCGGCTAGGGTACCTCTCAATCGAGGGGTTGATCGTCCTCTTCTTTCTTCTTCTCGTCCAGACTTGTGCTTTTCTATGCATCCTGCTCGAGTAGCTAACTCGAGACTTACACAATGATTCCAAATTGCTCTTTGGTTAGACCGGGTGTCTCTTTACCTTGGCTTCAACTTTTCAGTCCGCTCCGCATCACTTCCGCTCCGCCGTCACTTCGTGACACCTCCACTCCACTTCCGCTTCGCTCCCCTACAAAGTGGAAGCCAAGGAGGGGCAATCTATAGACACCCGGTTCTGGCTAATGGGTTGAACCGCTTTTCTTGTTATCTTAGTGGGCCCCTAATTGGTCACTCACCTTGAGCCCATCATTAGCCTTGTTTTGAGCCCATTAAACCATTAAAATGCCTTGAAATCTCGCCCATATCACTTTAGGAGAGTACTTATGGGTCAGTAACTCTTATCTATTCATGTGGTTAGCTAATAATTCATAATTATTCGGTTTCATAGTCGCGACGCATCGTGGCGCCGCGTCTCTGAGTCGCGACGGTCTAGGCTGCCGCGACGGCCCATGCATTATCCATGCACGTGGACAATACTGTCGTGACGCCCCGCCCTGTCGCATTTCCATGTCACGGCCCTACGATACACCGCGACAGCAGCTGCGCATGCAGGCCTCCGCAACCACCTCCTATTTATCCTCTCATGGCTTTATCTTTATCCCTAGGGAATATCTCAACCCCTTAAGCAGGATTTGGGCCCTAGGGACTCTCCTTGAGGCTCGTAAGGACTCTCTATCCGAATTTGGTGTGGATTTATCTTTGATTTTTATTATTCTCATTTTAAGGAGATTTTCTCTCTCTTAAGCTCTATAAAAAGAAGCCTTCTCTTCAAGAAGGAGCTCCGATTTTCACCCCGAAGGGCTACCAAATTCTCCATTGATCTGGACTTAGCCACGCAGCCCTCTCATTTTCTCTCATTCCCTCACATTCCTACCTCAAAAGCTTGCTCATTTCACATCCATGGAGCGTGGAACGTGAGGAGGGCGACCCCCACATCATCTAGGAGCTTCTGCACGATCATTGGAATGAACATCAAGCCAGGGAGTCGCCCTAATGGGGCTTATTCTCCTTCCCTCTCCTTTCCCTCTATTTCTTCATGCATATTACTTTATTTCTAGATAGGTTGCATTCCTTCCCATTCCCACGTTTTCCTATAGCCCAAGGGGTTTCAAAACCATCCCAGGTTCGTTCCCTTCATGTTGGTTTATTTCTTTTCATTTTTAGAATAGTTGCTACATTAATCATGTTCTAATAGGGCACACAAACAAGGTTCTACGAGGAGCTCTCATTCTCTGGCCGGCCGGAGGAAGGGAAGGAGGTCTCCCTCACTATCTCCCGCATCAGAAGAGAACGCGACAGGGAAGGGCGACGCGACAAGAGACGCGTCAGCCATGACGACCGCGTTATCAGGTGTTCCTCTATTCTCTTCCCCCCTTTCCTAGAGTAGTTAGCCCGTGTTATTTTATTCATTTAGGCAATATTCTAGGTGGTGATCACATCCATGTTCCCATGCTAATTAGATTTAATATCCGTTCATGTGTCGAGGGGAAGCACAATCCCTGTGATTACACCAATCTAAGTGTTGGAGAAAAATTGTTGGTGTTGAAACGAGTGACATGAGTCTGTCTAGAATCTTTCTTGTCATGAGGAAGACCAGTAAGAAGAGTATATGCCTCATGAAGGTTAAACTTATAGTTGCAGTAGTCTTCACCAGAATCAGGTATGTGAAATAGTTGTGAAGCCAATTCTGGAGAAAAGAGAATCTGAACACCTTTAACCTCTGATTTGAAACCTTCTTCAGTATCCACAATATTCAGATATAATTCTTGAACCAATCGAGGGTAAAAGGTTCTGTACTTAGAAATGAAATGAAGCCAACCTTGTAACTCAAAGAAGGGAACAAACTCAGGGAATGCATGAGCAAGGTCTTGATCAGATAAATCCACAGCCCTAGGTTTTAAGATGGACCTCCCTTCAGTGACAGTCTGAGAAGGGGTTTCTACTGGAGTCCTAGATGTGTCAGAGGAAGACTCTTCTACCAACTGACGCTTAGGGTTTGTGGAAGGTGTGCCATCAATGGATGAATCATCTTCATCGGAATCACTGGAGGCATGAATAACTTTCCTCTTAGGGTATCTCGAAGACATGGGGGACCTGCCTTTACTTTGTGGGGTTGATCTCCCCCGCTTGGATGGTGTACCAAAAGGACCAGAGTCAGACTTCCTCTTGGAAAGATCATGTCGAAATTTGCTCCGTCTTTCTAACTGTGGTTCCTTGATGACAACACCCCTTGCAGCCGCTCTAGACTTGGCTCCACGCCTTGGAGTTTGCTTGGGTGCCATGGTTGTTGAAGAAGAGGAGAGATGAAGAAGCCTGGAAGTTGGACGAAGATTTCTGGAAGAAACGCAGAGGATCGGTTCCAGGGATGTTGAAGGAGGGAGAAGTTTAAAAGTTTGGGAAACTGAAAGAGGTAGGGTCGACCTAGGAGTTAGAGCATTTATGAAAAGGATCGACACAGAGAGAAAGAAGGTAAGATGAACCCCCGGTCCATTTAACCCAAACTGGAACCAGTGGCTAGGGCCAGTGGTGTCGACACAGGAAAGATTTGTGTCGACCTGACATCAAACTGTGTCGACACAGGAGCTGATATGTGTCGACCTGATCTTACAAGAATGTTGAATTTTTGAAAAAGATGAGAAGGAAAATCTTTATTATGATTAAAACATATAAAATCAATTATTCAAGGATTTTTAATGTGTTAAAATTTTCATTTCTAATTTCTCATCATCATTCCATTACAAATTCACTGAGTTGAAAAATATATGTCAAGACTTGATCATTGAAAAATTCTGAAGCACCTGGATGACAACTTAATTGAAATAAAATATTCTCTTCAGACAATTTCATTCTTTTACACCTTACTAAACCAAAGTAATGTGATTTCTTCAGGATAAATGCAATTTGTATTGAAGTTAAACATCCTTAGAAGATTTGATTTAGGTATAAATTGTTCATTTTGTTTGATTGATATTTTATTTAGATTGAAGCAATGAGCATTCAAATGTAGTAAATCTTTTTCACTCAAGTACATATGTTTTTCACACACCAGAGTCCCTGGTTACTTATGATGATCAGTTTATCCCCATGTAATTTAAATTAATTACATATTTATTTTGGTGATCAACAAAACTATAATAAAGTTTAATCTAACATATTTTTTAGGAGATTTGAGTACAGGAAATGAAACAAGAAATAACAAGCTAAATGGGTAAGTATTATTTACTTTATAGCAATGTAAGTTCAAGCATGAAATTTCTCTATGTACATATCGATTTTCTGTATGCTATAACGACTTCCCTCTCTCGCATAACGATTTGCTTCCATAACGATTCGCTAAGTGATCGCATTGATCTCACAACGATTCGCTAAGAAAGCATAACGATTTGCTTCCATAATGATTCACTAAGTGATCGCATCTATCTCGCAATGATTCGCTAAGAAAGCATAACGATTTGCTTCCATAACGATTCGCTATGTGATCGCATCGATCTCACAACGATTCGCTAAGAAAGCATAACGATTTGCTTCCATAATGATTCGCTAAGTGATCGCATCGATCTTATAATGATTTGCTCTCACAACGATTTGGTCTTCGCTTCGATTTGATAAGTGAGAACAATGATTTACTCTCACAACGACTTGGTCTTCGCATCGATTTCTTAAGTGAGAACAACGATTTGCTCTCACAACGATTTGGTCTTCGCATCGATTTGATAAGTGAGAACAACGATTTGCTCTTACAACGACTTGGTCTTTGCATCGATTTCTTAAGTGAGAACAATGATTTGCTCTCACATCGACTTCTTAAGTGAGAACAACGACTTGCTGTCAAATCAATTTCTTAAGTGAGAACAACGATTTGCTCTCACATCGATTTCTTAAGAGAGAACAACGATTTGCTCTCACATCGATTTCTTAAGTGAGAACAACGATTTGCTCTCACATCGATTTCTTAAGTTAGAACAACGATTTGCTCTCACATCGATTTCTTAAGAGAGAACAACGATTTGCTCTCACATTGATTTCTTAAGTGAGAACAACGATTTTCTCTCACATCAACATCTTAAGTGAAACAACGATTTGCTCGTAACAACTTGTTTACAATGATTTGCCTATACCGTCATAACGATTTGATCCTTGTAACGATTCGATAAGTTACACAACAATTTTGTCACTATAACGATTCACTTAGTTACATAACGACTTAGTCACCGTAATGATTCGATACAGCAAACAACAATTTGCTCACATCGTTTTGTCTCTAACAACTCACTCATAACAATTTGCTTATAGAGTCATAACGATTTGTCTATATAACGATTTGTTTGTGCATCGGTTTGCTTATAACTGCACAACGATTTACATGGATATCAACTCATTTGCATAACGATTTCATAAGTCATGCATGTAACGATTTCATGGAACATAATGATTTGATATTTGAACTCATTTCTGAGTACGTTGAAAAGTCAAAGTCTTCATGTATATCTTTCTGACAACCATGCATTTATTATGACTGAACGTATCACTACAGTGCATGCAAACGATATCTTCTATTCCATTTTTTTATACTATAACATCTTTTTAGAAGAACAGAATGGAACTTTCTCTTTGATAAAATCAATCTAACGTTGACTGACAACAAGAGACAGCCTAGCTGTTTATTGTTTTAGCATTTAATGCGTGCAGTTCTCTGACAGCACATCTCAATACAGCGTTGGACAATATGGAAGATAACAGATACCAGAGAAGATCCTTTTTCTTGTTGCGTGCATGGGAAGCTAAAGACTGCTGAAGAAGAAGCTCTACAGTGACATGCAGTCTAACGTAAACAAAAGCTTAGAGATAACAAACACTTCAACGTTCAATTTTCAATTGGATGACATATATAGAAGATGAAGCTCCAGAAGTAGAACAACACTTACGACAATCGTTTACAACCATTTCTGCGAGCATCTGAAAGAGCAAAAAGCCTCACTCCTCTGATTGTCTAGCTCTTAGCTCTCTGCATTCATTGTGTTACTCTTTAGAGCTTATGTAAACTGAGAGTGTTCCTCATTGTAGAACTCTTCCTCTCAGTCATTGCTTCAGATCGAGCGTTGATCCATAAGCCTGATCTAGGGGCTTGTTTTCATTTCCACATTCTTGTGTTTTCTTCCATTCGTGTTGAAGGAAGACCTGGGGGTTCCAGGGTGGTTATTTCCCTTCGTGTAGAAAGAAGACCTGGTGGGATCCAGGATGTTGTAATTCCTCTTCGGGTGGAGAAGAGAAGTCCAGCTGCGGCTGGGTGTGTAAGTGTCCTTGAGGGGGACTGTACCCTTGGGTAGTGAAATCCTGAGTTGTTGCTCAGGGACTGGACGTAGGACTCCTGTGGAGAGGAGGTTCGAACCAGGATAAATTTCGTGTGTCGTGTGCTTGATTGCCTTGTGTTTGCTATCCTTTTTACTAACACTAACAGTCATCGAAGTGTGTTGTGTGATTGTTTTTCTGGACAGGTTTTAAAGTGATCAAAATTTTAAGAATCCCATTCACCCCCCCTCTGGGCTTGCTAGCTGGGCAACAAGTGGTATCAGAGCGAGTCTCTTCGACAAAGAAGAGATCCAACGATCTGAAGAAAAAAGATCAAATGGCAGCCCAAGGTCACTGCGAAGTTAGTTAGTCAACAGGCCACCGCTATTCGATGGAGAAGATTACATCTATTGGAAAACAAGAATGGAGTATTTCATACAAGGTCTCGACTATCAGATCTTGTCGATAGTTGAAGAAGGAGATCTCATAGTTACAAATGAAAGAGATAAGTGACTGAAGACGAAAAGAAGGAATCTCTCTAAACTGCAAAGCCAAGAGCATTCTATGTTGTGCCCTTAGTAAGAAGGAATTCAACAAAATTTCCGCCTGGAAATCTGCATGGAAATGTGGGAAAAGCTGAGGATTACCTACGAACGCACAGATAAAGTAAAGGAAAGCAGAATAGACATTCTGGTGACTCAGTATGAAAAGTTTCAGATTGCAGCTAGGAGAGTCAATAACCCAAATGTTCAGCAGATTTACAGACATCACGAATGGGTTAGCTAGTCTTGGGAAGACCTATGAAATGGGAGACATGTTAAGGAAGATTCTGAGATCTTTGTCATCTTCCTGGATTCCCAAGGTAATAGCTATAGAAGAAGCCAATGACTTGAAAAGGATGTCATTGGAGAAACTTATTGGATCCCTTATGGCCCATGAGATCAACATGGAGAGACTAGAAGAATCCTCTAGCCAAAAGAAACAGTCCAATGCCCTCAAGGCTGAGGAGGATGGATCAGAAGAATCATCAGATGAAAATGAAAGCTTAAGCAACAGCGAAGATGAAGAAGCAATGCTATCAAGAAGACTACAACGCATCCTAGCCAAGAAGAAGTATCAGTCAGGAAGAAGACATTTTAAGAAAGGAAAAGACTTCAAGAGGTCCGAAGCCAAGGATGGAAATAAGAACGAACCAATCTGTTACGAGTGTAAGAAGCCAGGACATATTAAGGCAGAGAGTCCAAAGCTCAAGAAATCTGAATACAGAAAGAAGGAAAGTTCAAGAAAACCAAGAAGATTCAAGAAGAAAGCTATGGTAGGGACTTGGGACAACAACAGTGACTCAGACAGCGAGTCGAACTCAAGCAATGAAGAAAAAGAAGAAGCCAACTTGGCTTTCATGGCCAACACAGAAGACAAGGTAAGTTCAGACTCATCCTTTTCTTCTTGTAATGATTCTGATTCAGATAACTTAGAAGAAGCCTTCAATGAACTATATTGTAAATATGGAGAAGTATCTAAATTACTCAAAGCAAGCAAGAAAAACATTGCATGCCTAGAAAATACTAATTCAGATTTAAAATCTGAAAATGAGCAAATGGAAAAACAAATTAGTGAACTAAAAAGGAGAAATGAATTACTGTGTGACGACTTGAAAAATAAAAATGAACAATTAGCAATTTGGAAAATCAAGAAACTGTAAATAATTTAAAACAAGAAGTCAACACGTTAACCACAGAAAATGAAAAATTATCAAGCACTCTAGAAAATCTCTACAAACGGTAAAACTGGATTAATATTGAAAAGTGCTAGATGGTCAGGTAAAAAGAACATGGATTAGGTTATACTACCCCCGATACGAAGAAACTAAAGTGTATCCTAAAATATATCCTACACCTAATTTGTACCTGAACAAGACACAACATACAAGGCAAACCTTAAATACATACCTACTGAAAAAGTAACTAAGATGTCTTGTTGTAGTCATTTCAATAAGCTAGGTCATATTAAAGTATCATGTCCTACTAAACATAAAATATGGGTAATCAAAAGGAAAAATGGTGACACTAACCAACCAGGACCCAAAAAAACTTGGATACCTAAAGCCTAATGTCTTTATTTCAGGGAAACCTTCGAGCATCCAAGTGGTACTTAGATAGTGGATGCTCAAGGCACATGTCAGAGAACAGAAGACTATTTTCCCATCTAGAAGCTGAAGAAGGCACAGTCACCTATAGAGATAATGAAAAGGGACTGTAATAGGTAGTGTTCAGTAGGCAGCAAAGGCAAGACAGTCATTGAGGATGTACTATGTGTTAAGGACTGAAGCACAACCTCATCAGTATTAGTCAGCTGCGATAAAGGTCATCAATCAGATTTCAAGAATCCAAGTGCAGCATTATGAAGGATGGAGCAATCATTTTGAAGCCAACAGAGAAAAAACATGTACGTGCTTTACCTAGAAGAACTAAAAGATCAGGATATCTATCTGGCCGCAAGCAAGAGCAGTCAATTGAGCTGTGGCACAAAAGATTGGGCCACTGCAGTCTAGATGGCATGAGAAAGCTGATCAAGAGAAGCCTGGTGGAAGGTTTACCTAAAGTTTGCACAAGGTTGGATGGTGTCTGCAGACCATGTGCAAAAGGAAAGCACACCAAGTCATCCTTCAAGTCAAAAACTATGGTAACAACCTCTAAACCCTTAGAACTACTTCATATGGACTTATTTGGGCCAATGAGGACCACAAGTCTTGGAGGAAAGAATTTTGGATTTGTCATTGTAGACGATTACTCTAGATTCACTTAGGTATCCTTCTTGGAGCACAAAGATGAGACATTTGACAGTTTTGTAAGCTTCAACAAGAAGGTACAGAAAGACAAAAGTTCAGCATTGTTGGAATCCTTCAGATCATGGAGGAGAATTCCAAAATGAGAAATTTGCCAAGTTTTGTGATGACCAAGGGATAGAGAACAATTTCTCAGCACCAAGGACACCACAACAAAATGGAGTTGCTGAGAGGAAGAACAGAACCCTGTTGAATATGGCAAGGACAATGTTATTAGAATATGATTTGCCAAGGTATTTTTGGGCTGAAGCAATCAACACGGCATGTTACATTATCAACAGAGTGATAATCAGGCCCATCTTGAAGAAGACAGCATATGAACGGTACAAGGGAAAGAAGCCGAAGATCAGTCACTTCAGGACATTCAGATGTCCATGTTTCATCCACAACAACGGCAAAAGAGACATTGGTAAGTTAGATGCAAAATCGGATTAAGGTATATTCATGGGGTATGCTTCTAAACCTAAAGGCTATATAGTATTTAATAAGCGTACTTTATTAATTGAACAATCAGTACACATCATTTTTGATGAAACTAACCATTCCTTGAGAGAGGAAGAAGATAGTGATATTGATGATGCAGAAGAATTGTCCAAGAAATTAAAGAATACATCTATCGAGGACAAGGAAGATCCACCTCTGGAAGACCTGCAACAAAAGACATTTTACATGAAAATCTTCCAAGGAATGGAGAATAGAAAGATCAGATCACCCATTAGAAACATCATTGGTGATCCATCTGTAGGGTAAGGACAAGAGGTAATGTAATTCCATGTGATTATTTAACTTTTGTCTTGCAAATATAGCCTAGGATAGTCAATGAAGCTCTCACTGATGAATCTGGATTTTGGCCATGCAAGATGAACTGAATCAGTTCAAGAGAAACCATGTATGATCACTTGTTCCTAGACCATCAGATCATCCAGTGATTGGCACCAAATGGGTGTTCAGAAATAAATTGGATGAAGCTGGTGTGATCATAAAAAACCAGGCCATATTGGTAGCTCAAGGCTATTCCCAAGAGGAAGGTATAGATTTTGATGAAACCTATGCACCTGTAGCTAGACTTGAGGCTATTAGGATTCTACTTGCATATGCATCCGCATTAGACTTGAAATTATTTCAAATGGATGTTAAATCAACTTTTCTAAATCATTTTATTAAGGAGGAAGTTTATGTAGAACAACCTCCAGGTTTTGATGACATTGATTTTCCGAATTATATATTTAATTTGCACAAAGCATTATATGGATTAAAACAAGCACCAAGAGCATGGTATGAACATTTAAGTGCATTTCTATTAAACCATGGTTTCATTAGAGGTCAAGTAGATAGTACATTATTTGTTAAGTCTAAAGTCAAACATATTCTGCTTGTTCAAATATATGTTGATGATATAATATTTGGTTCTACTGATGAATCCCTTGCAAGTATTTTGAAAAGCTCATGTAGGGAGAATTCGAGATGAGCATGATGGGGGAGCACAACTACTTCCTTGGATTGCAAATCAAACAGGAAAGAAGGAACTCACATCTGTCAAGCCAAGTACACCAGGAGTTGCTAAAGAAATTTGGATTCGAAAATAGCAAGCCACTGTCAACGCCTATGAGCACATCAACAAGAAGGATAGTAATAAGGATGGTATGAAAGTAGACCAAAAGGTCTACAGAGGTATGATAGGTTCACTAGTATATTTAACTGCCAGTAGACCTGACATACTGTTTAGTGTATGCATGTGTGCTAGGTATCAGGTAGACCATAAAGAATCTAATTTAGTTAGTGTCAAAAGAATTTTCAGATATTTAGCTAAAACCCATGATTTAGGTTTGTGCTATCCAAAGTCATGTGAAATCAATTTAGTAGGATACTCTAATGCTGACTACGCTGAATGCAAATAGATAGAAAAAGCACTAGTGGTTGTTGTCAATTTCTTGCAGGATGTATGATCTCGTGGTCCGCAAAGAAACAAATTCAGTGGCATTATCTACAGCAGAAGCTGAGTACGTAGCTGCTGGAAGTTGTTGTACACAACTCCTATGGATTAAGCACTTAAGGATTATGGACTCCAGATCAAGACAATTCCCCTATTATGCGACAACAGCAGTGCTATAAATCTAACCAAGAATCCAGTACACATTCAAGGACTAAACACATTGAGGTTAGATATCATTTCATTCATGATCATGTAGCAAATGGTAACATAGATATTTCTTTCATTGATACTAATAATCAGTTAGAAGATATCTTCACAAAGGCCTTACCTGAAGAGAGATTTACTTCTTGATAATTACTAAATTTTTAGTGCTAAATTTCATACATGCAGTTAATTTTAAAAGTCTTTTGTCTATAGATAATGCACATTTTGAGTTTAATTTTCATTTCATCCTTAAATAAGTTGTTGAACATAATAGTGTTGGTAGAACACATAGTTGAATTTTCATTTAAAGACAATGCCTTTTAAATAGTTTAGCTAATAAAAGTAGGTACAATGTAATAAATATATATATATATTTTTGGTCTTATAATTCTTATAGAAATTAGTTTATAAATAAATCAATTTAAAATAAATTTTAGTTAAGTAAATCTTTCTTTCACTATCAAGCCAAATCCCCCTCATAAATCCATTGTGCCATTACATCATCTCTCAACTTAAATAAAACCATCATACCACTTATCCCATCAATCCTATTAATAAATAAATTGTTGTTTTAATACTCCACTTAAACCTTTCTTATATTTCTCACAGGAACCCAGTGGCCAGGGCGGCTGGGGAGTGTTGGGCTTAGGCGCCAGTAGAGCAAGCAGGTGCAGAGGTGATTTGCTGTTGTGGAGAGCAGCTGCGGCCGTGCGTGGAGCGATGGAGGAGCTCTGCTGAGCTCCAGATGTGGGGCATGAGGTGTGTGCAGTCGAGTGTGGTGCGCGTCCGGCTAGATCCGGCGGTGTGACGCAATGGGCGG
This sequence comes from Colocasia esculenta, assembly GCA_014218235.1. Lineage (NCBI taxonomy): Eukaryota > Viridiplantae > Streptophyta > Magnoliopsida > Alismatales > Araceae > Colocasia > Colocasia esculenta. Next base: position 142,815,441 of record CM024755.1, on the reverse strand, counting down.
TCGGCGCCCTGATGCGAATCTGATGCTGAGCAGCCAGCGGATGGACCAGCAGGGTGGATGGTGGTGCGCAGCAGGAGGAGGAGGCCGGGCCTGCTGAAGACCGGCGCGATGCGCAGCGATGGCGCATGCGGTGGTGCTGTGCGGCGCGGCAGATCTAGGTGCAGGCTGGGGGTGTGCAGACCCTGTGCGGAGCGGAGCTGGACGGATGGCTGCTGGCTTGGGGGATTTGGGCGATGGAGGGCCCGGATCGTGAGGGCTGCTGGATCACTACTGAGGTGGCGGAGGTCACCAGGGCGGATAGCTGTGGCTGAGGCTGGTGCGATGGTGCTGGTGCTGTGAGGGCCGTGAAGGCCTGCTGAGGTGGCGATCCAGGAAGGAGGCTGACGTGGCAATGCTGGTGCTACTGCGTTGGTGATCCGGGAGGCGCCCGGGCATCTATAAAAGGACCCGAGGTCCTCTTCTCCGGGGCTGGCTGGTTAGAATTGGATAGGAATTTTTTTTTTCAGTTTTATTTCCTGTATTTTCTTCTTTAGCAAAGCTGGGAGGGGGTTCGGCAGTCAGATTTTTAGTAGTTTTATTTCTGCTTTTGTTCTTGTACTTCTTCTTCGAGTAGAGTAGGAGAGCTGGGATTTTGGAGTTTCCTTTGGCATTTCTTTCAGCTTTTCTTTTAAGCAGAGCATGGAGGTGTTGTTGATTCGAGCTGTGTAGTTTAGTTTGTGTTTTTATCATCTCTTTTAGTCCAGATTATTAGTTCTGCTGTGGAGGATCCAATGAAATTTTCCATTATTTCTGTGTTTAGAGTTTGATCCAGTGAGATTGTTCTTCGATTTATATCTATGTTTAGAATTTGTTGTTTCTTCCCCTCTTCTAGAGATTGGGGGGTTTTTGCTGAGATAGATGTATGGGCTGCTGGGATTGCCGTTTCTTATTTTCTTCTGAGTACATTGCTAAGATCGAGCTCTTTATCTTCTTCTGTGGAATCTAATTTTGCCATTTCGTCTGTGTGGATTTTTTTTTTGTGCATGCTAAAGAGTTAGATCCAGTGTTTTCCATTTCTTCTGTGTTATGTGAAGACAGCAGGAGATCTACTGCAGCAGGGGCTTCTTCTTGTATTCTGCATCTGAAGACTCTCGGGGTTGTGTACTGCAGGAGATGGCAATTGGGTTGTTGGAAGGGATTCAGCATCTAGTTCGACTGTTGTGTGAGAGATCCAGGGGTTGGTTCAAGTTTTTGAGTTTTTTTTTTCATCCCTCCGATTGTTCTGCATCTTTTCTGGTTCGCATTTTTAGGGGGTTTGGAGAGTTCTAATTTCAGATCGTTGGGCTACTGGGAGGTTTGGTTGTGGGAGATAGTGAGATCGACTCAGTGTGTTGTAGGATACAGTAATCTTAAAACTTTGTTCATGTTAGTCTCCATGAAAATCTTTGATTGAGTTCTTTAATTTCTTTTCGGTCTCACTTTGATCCATGTTCTTCAGTAATAGCAATAGAAATCTGATTTAGCAACTTTAAATTTCTGTTACTTATTTTCTGTCCGAATCTTGAGCTGTTAGAATAGTGATCCGGTGTTTGTGGAGAGTTATGATTACTCATCCCCTGAGCTGTAGGGGTAAATTGGTTCGTTGGTTTCTAGTTAAACTTTCTGTCTACCGGTTTGATCCCTCAACTGTGAGGGTACATTGATTTCATTTCTCTTTTTATTTCAATTCAGATTGTCCCTTTATTAAATTTGATCCATCAAGATTGTGAGTGATTTGGTCGGTGCTGTTTACACATTCATTTTTAATGCACTGTCGATAGAGATTTCAAGTCTAAGTAGTTTAATTCAAGCTTTATTCTGCCTCTCCGTGGATATGACCTGTTCTCACCATTGTGCTAGTTCTTCTTTATGATTTTATGTTTCTGAGACAGTTTAGAGGAAGTGCACATTTTGACATGTGCGAAGAACTCTGGACAACGAAGATGCACAGTCAACAATGTCGCGCGTTCATCTTGGCGCCGTTGCTGGGGAGGCATTAGAGTTTTATTTAATTCTGTTTTGATTTGATTTCATTTGCTTTGGGCTTTACATTGACTTGTTATTGGGCTTTCATTTCAGATTTGCACAAGGAGTGGATCTTGGAGATTGGGCTTGTCACTTGAAGCCCATTGGAGGGAGCTTGCTGATTTCATTTCCCATTCTCTTTTAATTCAGAATTTTAGATAGGGGAGTGTGAGAGAAGCTTGTAGTGAGGTTTTCATGTATCTCTGTGTATGTACAGAGATTTCTTTCACGTTGGCATGTAATAATTGGCCTCTTGGTGGTTTGATTGTTTGGCATTAGTCTATAGTACCACTTCATATTTTCTTAGTTAAATTTCATTCATTCAGTTTAAAAACCAAATAAAAATTAAAAAATTCTAAAATCTAAAAATTTTCCAAATCACTCTTTCATGTTAGCCGTTTGTTTGTAAATAAAAATTTCATCTCTCAAGATTAGAATCTCATGTTTTAGGACATTCATCATCTTAATTATCATTTGAATTTTATTTTCTTGCATTGAAGAGTGCGGGGGAAAGGTAAGTCTTCCATCTCTTGTTTCATGCATTAGACTTATCATTAGAAAACCTCTTGTTTGAACTTGTTTGTTGCACTTCACATTTTTAAATGGGACTTCTTAAGGGCTTTACCCATTAGAATAAAAAGATAAGGTGAGGGATTTCATCACCCTTTCCTTTGCCCAAAAAATCACAAAAATTTTCGCATTCTTGCATTTGCCTAAACTTTCAATAAAAATCAGTAGACCTGGCCCTAGGGTTCATCATTAGATTTATCCTTTCTTAATTCAAAACTTCTCTTTAAGTCTGGTGTCTAGGATTAGAGGTTAAAAAGCTTACACTTAAGCGAGCTAGAGGTTACTTAATTGGGTCCTTGCGAAAGCAAGGGGGGCCTCCCTCTACTCCACCTCTTACCTGGCCGGTACAAGAAGAGTTAGGATTGGACTTAAGCAAGCATAAATCTGATTTTGAGAAAATAACATAAGTCCAAGGAACACTTAGTGTTTAGGTTAATTTGTTGTGAAAGTGTTTCTTTGTTTTCATAAAAATTCATAAAAAAAAATCAAATCAATAAAAATCTTAAAATTCAAAAATCATAAATAGAGGGCTTTCTAACTGTGTATGCTTGGTAGACGATCATTCAACTTAGATTTGGCTCAACCTATCACAGAGATTGAGAGATTCTTTCATATCATGGCCTACCAAGAACAAATTCAAGCTGTCCAAGGTTTCTATAAACCTTCCTATGATCCATATTCTACTACATACAATCCTGGTTGGAGAAACCACTCGAACTTTTCTTGGAAAAATCAATCAGAACAAATTTCTCAACCTGCTTTCAAACAATTCATGTACGGTCAACCCTATCCCAATCAGAATCCGGGATTTGACCAATCTTCTTATTCCAGACTTCAACATTCCAAGAAAATCAAAACTTCAATCAATTTTCTCATACCAATTTTCAGCACCTTCATCAATCAACCACCACCTTCTCAGCCTAATTGGGATAATAAAATGAATCAACTTCAAACCATGATGATGACTCTTTGCCAAACTGTGCAAGAACAACAAAATCAATATCAAAATCAGAACCAAAATATTCAACAATTTGGATAGGATAGAGTCTCAGATTGCTGATGTGTGTAGGAGGGAATTGGGTCAGTTACCAGTGAAACTATAGCAAACCCAAGGAACAACCCTTCTGGATTTTATCAGAACCAGCAAAACCTTCAAGTCTAGGGGTACATACCACATGTTAGACAAAATGGCCCTCTACCACAAACCCACAACAAACTTTTGTCCAAAACATTCCAGCACCACAAATTCAAAATCAACTTATACAACAGGACCATCCTCCTGCCCAAGCTAGGGGCCCTCAAGTGCAATATGTGGAAATAGTGTCAACATTAAGAAATGAAAAAATCTTGATAAATCCTCACTCACCACATGTCAACATTGCATAAGGATAAAGAAAATGAAAATGAAACTGAATTGAAGAGAATGTTGAAATGTTTGAAAAATCTAAGGAAAAGAGAAAATAACTGAAGAGCCTCTAGACACAATCCAAATAAATGAAGATCCAAGTCATTACATTCCAAGAGTCTCTTTTTCTGAAGCTTTAAAGCCAAAATCTAAAAGCAAACCAACTGGTAATGAAAAACTCTTGGAAGAATCCTGTGTAGAAGATGTAATAGACCAACCCTGTGCTCTAGGGTTTGAGGGAGAAGAAGGACAATTCAGTTCCATGTTTCAGAATAATGATCTATCATTTCCATTAGAATGTCCTCCTAAGGTTGAGCTAAAACCACTCCCTGCTAATTTAAAATACATCTTTCTAGGAGAGAACGAGACTTAGCCCATCATAATTGCTAGCGATCTTGATGAAGGGCATGAGAAGAAACTAATTGAAGTCTTGAAAATTCACAAAAAAAATTTTAAAGTGTATGATAAGGTCGGGTTATTCAATTCTAGGCTTCATGGAAAATTGAAGTCCTGATGGGATGATCCTTACAGTGTTGTCAGATCTTACGACAATGGTGTGTCATTATTCTTGATCCTAAAACTGGACAATCATTCACTGTTAATGGGCAAAGGTTAAAGCATTTCTTTGAAAGCCCACTTTTCTTAAAAATTGATTCTACCAAGCTAGCTGAACCAAACGAAGCCTAATTGCGTCCGGCTGAAGACGAAATAAACTTAGCGCTTCTTGGGAGGCAACCCAAGTGTACAGATTTCCTTTATCAGTAATTCTCTGTCTTACTTTATTTTCCTGTGAATAAGTAGGGGGGAGAGGTAGAATAAAGCATGCATTCATAGTTCTCATCCCAACCATTGCTTCATTTCTTTTTCTTGAGCTTGTACATATGCAAATAAAAATTTCACAATGTTTCATCTTGGAATAAAAATTAGTGGCTTTGCGCATCCCAGACTAGGTGTGTGATCATTAACAATTAAAATTTTGTGGTTGTCACATTCCCTTGCAAGTATCCATGTTAGGTAGCCTCTAGTAAAGGGTTACATGTACTTCTTGTCTACCTTATGTAAGGATTTATGGCAAGAAGTTTTCATACACACACTACACAGCCACTTAGACTAGCTGAACCTGAATGTAGTAAATTTGTCAAGGCTAGTAGGAGAGAGGTGATTGCTTTTCTCCCCTCCCCCTAAGTGAATTGCGAAGGAAGTGAAGGCATGTGATCAAGGAACCTGACGGTTCATCCTTCCGTAAAGAGGAAAAGAAAAGAAAAGCAAAAGCAAAAGCAAAAGAAAATTATATCCATGAAAAATGCCCCGGATCTGAGTAAAGTTAGACTCGCTACTCTTGAAAAGTGATGGGTTGTGCAGCATTGTGGATGAAAAAGAAAGAAAGAAATTCTGAGTGCACAAAGTATAAATAAAAAAGTAAAGTCCCCAACTCAGAGAAATAATCCTCAAGGAAGATGGCAGAATGGAACTGAGAGAAACAACCCGATCTGACTGAGCAAGGATCTTATTCCACAATTCTTTTCTTCTCCCTCGAATTAATCTAATCTCAATTACTAGCTGAGGCAGAGGAGCTTCAGAAGGGCTGATGTGAACTCTTAAGGGAGCTACCATTTATGCAAATATTTCTTGCCATAAGCCTTTACAATTAGGAAAGACATGTCTTTATATGAATTTTTTACATGATGGCTGGTTAGCATGAGATATTACATCTTCTAGTCTTATATTTTGAGTAATTTTTATTGCTAAGGGACTAGCAATGTTCAAGTAGGGGGGAGTGATAATTACTAAATTTTTAGTGCTAAATTTCATACATGCAGTTAATTTTAAACATTTTTGTCTATAGATAATGCACATTTTGAGTTTAATTTTCATTTCATCCTTAAATAAGTTGTTGAACATAATAGTGTTGGTAGAACACATAGTTGAATTTTCATTTAAAGACAATGCCTTTTAAATAGTTTAGCTAATAAAAGTAGGTACAATGTAAATAAATATTTTTTTTTTGGTCTTATAATTCTTATAGAAATTAGTTTATAAATAAATCAAATTTAAATAAATTTTAGTTAAGTAAATCTTTCTTTCACTATCAAGCAAAATACCCCCTCATAAATCCATTGTGCCATTACATCAATCTCTCAACTTAAATAAAAACCATCATACCACTTATCCCATCAATCCTATTAAAATAAATAAATTGTTTTTAATACTCCACTTAAACCTTTCTTATATTTCTCATAGGAACCCAGTGGCCAGGGCGGCTGGGGAGTGTTGGGCTTAGGCGGCCAGCAGAGCAAGCAGGTGCAGAGGTGATCTGCTGTTGAGGAGAGCAGCTGCGGCCGTGCATGGAGCGATGGAGGAGCTCTGCTGAGCTCCAGATGTGGGGCATGAGGTGTGTGCGGTCGGGTGTGGTGCGCGTCTGGCTGGATCCGGCGGTGTGACGCAATGGGCGGCCGGCGCCCTGATGCGGATCTGATGCTGAGCAGCCAGCGGATGGACCAGCAAGGTGGCTGGCGGTGCGCAGCAGGAGGAGGAGGTCGGGCCTGCTGAAGACCGGCGCGATGCGCAGTGATGGCGCATGCGGTGGTGCTGTACGGCGCGGCAGATCTGGGTGCGGGCTGGGGGTGTGCAGACCCTGTGCGGAGCGGAGCTGGATGGATGGCTGCTAGCTTGGGGGATTTGGACGATGGAGGGCCCGGATCGTGAGGGCTGCTGGGTCACTACTGAGGTGGCGGAGGTCACCAGGGCGGATAGCTGTGGCTGAGGCTGGTGCGATGGTGCTGGTGCTGTGAGGGCCGTGAAGGCCTACTGAGGTGGCGATCCAGGAAGGAGGCTGACGTGGCAATCCTGGTGGTACTGCATTGGTGATCCGGGAGGCGCCCGGGCATCTATAAAAGGACCCGAGGTCCTCTTCTCCGGGGCTGGCTGGTTAGAATTGGATAGGAAATTTTTTTTCAGTTTTATTTCCTGTATTTTCTTCTTTAGCAAAGCTGGGAGGGGGTTCGGCAGTTAGATTTTTAGTAGTTTTATTTCTGCTTTTGTTCCTGTACTTCTTCTTCCAGTAGAGTAGGAGAGCTGGGATTTTGGAGTTTCCTTTGCCATTTCTTTTAGCTTTTCTTTTAAGCAGAGCATGGAGGTGTTGTTGATTCGAGCTGTGTAGTTTAGTTTGTGTTTTTATCATCTCTTTTAGTCCAGATTTTTAGTTCTGTTGTGGTGGATCCAATGAAATTTTCCATTATTTCTGTGTTTAGAGTTTGATCCAGTGAGATTGTTCTTCCATTTATTCTATGTTTAGAATTTGTTGTTTCTTCCCCTCTTCTGGAGATTGGGGGGGTTGTGCCGAGATAGATGTATGGGCTGCTGGGATTGCCATTTCTTTATTTTCTTCTGAGTACATTGCTAAGATCGACAGCTCTTTATCTTCTTCTGTGGAATCTAATTTTGCCATTTCGTCTGTGTGGATATTTTTTTTTGTGCATGCTAAAGAGTTAGATCCAGTGTTTTCCATTTCTTCTGTGTTATGTGAAGACAGCAAGAAGATCTACTGCAGCAGGGGGCTTCTTCTTGTATTCTGCATCTGAAGACTCTCGGGGTTGTGTACTCCAGGAGATGGCAATTGGGCTGTTGGAAGGGATTCAGCATCTAGTTCGACTGTTGTGTGAGAGATCTAGGGGTTAGTTCAAGTTTTTGAGTTTTTTTCTTCATCCCTTCCGATTGTTCTGCATCTTTTCTGGTTCGGCATTTTTAGGGGGTTTGGAGAGTTCTAATTTCAGATCGTTGGGCTACTGGGAGGTTGGTTGTGGGAGATAGTGAGATCGACTCAGTGTGTTGTAGGATACAGTAATCTTAAATTTATTTCATGTTAGTCTCCATGAAAATCTTTGATTGAGTTCTTTATTTCTTTCGGTCTCACTATGATCCATGTCTTCAGTAATAGCAATAGAAATCTGATTTAGCAACTTTAATTTCTGTTACTTATTTTCTGTCCGAATCTTGAGCTGTAAGAATAGTGATCCAGTGTTTGTGGAGAGTTATGATTACTCATCCCCTGAGCTGTAGGGGTAAATTGGTTCGTTGGTTTCTAGTTAAACTTTCTGTCTACTGGTTTGATCCCTCAACTGTGAGGGTACATTGATTTCATTTCTCTTTTTATTTCAATTCAGCTTGTCCCTTTATTAAATTTGATCCATCAAGATTGTGAGTGATTTGGTCGGTGATGTTTACATTCATTTTTAATGCACTGTCGATAGAGATTTCAAGTCTAAGTAGTTTAATTCAAGCTTTATTCTGCCTCTCCGTGGATATGACCTGTCTCACCATTGTGCTAGTTCTTCTTTATGATTTTATGTTTGTGAGACAGTTTAGAGGAAGTGCCAATTTGACGTGTGCGAAGAACTTTGGACAACGAAGATGCACAGTCAACAATGTCGCGCGTTCACTTCTTAGGAGGGAATTAGGCATGTGTAAATTGTGAAAGAATCGTCTATATAAAACTGAGATATTAATATTAGAATATCAATTACTTTTCCTCCATGAATTTAAGCAAAATTCCAAATGTTGCCTGCTTGTTTAAATACCTTGACGGTTCGTAATTTTTAAAAGAATTTATTTCCATCGAACTGGTCTTTTTGTCCTTTTCTACCATCATACCGCCTCCGTTTTGAAAAGTTACTTTACTCTTTTGATATATCCCAAAATCTGTGTGGCAACGATTCACATCTCGCCTTCATCTCCTTCTACCTGCCTGGGGCAATACCCTATTGACTTCGGCACTGTCTCTCTGAGATTTGAAGCTCCAAACTCCTTCACGTGAGAATTTCTTGAGGGCTTCTGTTCCTTTCCTCATCACAATCCTCCAGAAACCTTCCCAGTTCAAATCCATGACCGCATCTGTTGTTTCCGGCAGCGTCGGGGGCTATGTAGCTGAGTTCCTCACAGCAGTACAGCAAGAAAGGTTCACCTCTGTGAAGGCAAGGCTCTGTGGAAACAAAGCTGTAGATATTGCAGATTTGCAGAAAAATGGCATGGGGAATGTGATTGCTGCTATAGAGAGGATGAAGTGGTCAAAGCTGGCGACCCTATCAAAGGTAAGTTACCCAGACCTCGTCAAAGCATTCTATGTGTACCTGAAGATGGAGGAGGACGGGTCCTTGACATCATCTGTCAAAGGTACCCATATTAGAATCACCTATGAGCTCTTGGAATCTTTATTTGGAGTTTGCACCACCGGTCACAGTGAAGTCCACACTATGGACATTCAGGCGAAGGGGTTAGGGATTGTAGGTCCTGAGTTCCGTCTGAAGGATGGGAAATTGGACATAAACTAAATGAATGCGTTTAATCGCCTATTGCATTTCATAATCTATCAAATCTTGGTCCCTAGGAGTGCCACCTTTTCGACTTGTACAAAGGCGGACTCAGACATGATGTTTTGGGCAATCTAGAACCAGGAGATTAACATGGCTGAGGTTATCCTGGAGCAAATGAAGTTTGCTCATGCTCAGGTTGGGGACACGAAGAACAAATTGAATGTGTCCTTGCCTTATGCTCATCTGCTCACCAAGATCTTTCAACATTTTGGCATTAACTTATCTAGAGCAGTAGTAGAGAAGATGGGGCAGACTATCCGCAATAGGAATTTAAGGAAGAGTGGTTTTTCAGTTGTAAACGGTGTATGGACCAAGACATCAATCGCTGAGGGTGAGGCCATCATAGGCGAAGCCCAAGAAATCCAAGAAGTAACAACAGCAGCACTAGCAGAAGAAACAGTAACTCCAGCAGCAGCAGAACAACCAGCAGTAGCAGAGGCCAGAGTAGAAGAATCTATGGTCACTGGCAGCCTAATTGAAGAAATTCCTCTAGAGAATATTGTGCCAGTTGTAGGAACCTCTTAAGATCTAAACCCCACCACTATTGTGGCATCCATTCTTAGAGAAGTGCTGGAATCCATTTCTAGCAGTCTAGGGGAGCCTGAGAGGTTCAGTGAATCAGTAGCACCAGATGTCGTGGCACCAGGCCACATTGAAAAGATTGTAGTGGAAGATGCTCCTGCTCAGGGGGAGCAAGATTAGGAAGATGAAGCTGTGGCATCAGGCCACAATGACATTCAGATGGAAGATGCTCCTGTCCAAGAGGAGCAAGCAATAGAAGTCCAAAATGATGCACCTATGGATGATGCCCCTGCTGAAGGGGAGATTTTGGGTGAGAAAGAAGGTCAATCTCAGGGGGAGAGAACTGAAAAATCCCCAGTAAATGATTTTCAAGAAGGAGTAACCGCCAGTTCCTCTTATTCAGATTGTCAAGATGCTCATGATGATCTTGAGGAGCCCGTTGCTAGGGAAAGTAAGAAAGAAAGGAAGTTCCTTCAGAGATTCCTCTCCTTGCAGAAGCACCATTTCAGAGGCCACAAAGACAGAGGTTTGTCATTAACCTAAAGCCTGTGATTGAAGGTTAGATGCCCACGGTGAAATACTTTGCTCCGTGCAATCGGATGTTAATTCTTTTATGGGCCAAGCTTCGGCAGCAAGAAATGGGCATGGTAAAGAATGTAATAAGGGGTTGAATAAGAAATGGGAAGCATGAAGACTCTTTTGTTAGACATTAAAGGAGGTAAGAGCATCAGCACCTCCTGCTCCACACCACCTGCTCCTCAGCCTTCTGAGGATGCAAATGAAGAGATTGCTAGGCCACCAGGGCCTATCTCAGTAGAAGAGTCTAGGCCATCTCGGCCATCTACTAAAGATTTGCCATCAGGGCATGTTTCTGACGATCCAGCAGGGCCATCAGGGCTAGTAATTGTTGATCAGGTGACAGCTGAAGAATCTGGGCCAAGAGGGCCAGTTGAGGATCTATTTGGGCCAACCGGGCCAGTGGAAGCTAAGGTTGATCATGTCAGGGCAGAAGACGAAGTTGTAGCTCCTGAGCCCCCAGCTCCTTCTCCCATTCAAACACCAGCCCCGCTTTCTCCACCTTCATCCTCCACAGCACCACTAGCACCTCCATCTTTCAAACAACCACTACCTAGAAACATCCCTTCACCTACTCCATTTCCTTCACAGTCCTCTTCATCCCCTGTCTCCGCCACTCACATTCCTATTCCTCCAGCCTCCTCATCAACTGAAGCCTCCTGATCCTCTGGTCCTCTTCCTTTGGACCAACAGATATACCTCCTTCTACCTCACATTCCTTCTTCATCCATCTGCTCCTTCTTCCTTCATTATGATTATTCCGGAGAGTGCTCAGATTGATGCTCCCTTTCTTAGGGACATCAAAGATGAATTTGAAGAAGCTATTCTCCGATCTGTATTGAAGGTGGCACTCATGTTCATAGGACAGGCTCTTCTAGCCCTGCTCCTAAGAAAATGCAAAATAACCTCCACCTCTTATATTCTTCTGACCCTTGTTATCCACCTCTGTGGTTTTCTCTAACAGTGGACAATAAAAATAAACCACTCTATAGAGAATTCCTTCATAAAGTTGCTTATGCTACTTTTTAATCTTCCTCACCTAAATCTTACCAATCATCTTAATGTCATTTTTCCTTACACTCCTTTCTAAATCCGAAAAAAATCAAAATCTTCTCTCTAGCTGAATCTAAAACTAAGAGCAGTCGGCTCGGGGCCACAAATCTTTGCACAATAAGTTTCTTCATGCCTGATCAACCGGTTCCTCCTCGGGATCATTCCTTGACCTATCAGAATGGTTCCAGATCCTCCACAAGGACACCTGGGCTCCTTTCATACAAAAGGAAATCAAGATGATCCGGTACTTTCAAATGTTCAATGACTACTGGTATCTCCATCGTCTCCCAAAATTCAGCTTGGTCAGTTCAAGTAGGCTATCAGTGCTTGGGGTCAGTAGAAGCTCACACTGAAGCTATCCAGGTTGGTTTTGCCACCCTCGAGTTACCTGATTTGTTTTTCTTCCCCCACTTCACTCCCTGGTCATGGAATCAACTGTTGGCTCAATTTATTTGAGCGTTTAGCTAGAGTCATGGGAAGAATCAAAGTGTAGAAGGGTCATCTGGTTGCCTTTCACAGATTTTTGTTCAGAGAATATCACTAGGGCCATGTCAATGATGATGTCCTCGCCCCTCTTTTGTCTGAATGTGAAAGACTCTCTACATCAGAGGGGCCAGATTCTATCCCCTATCTGCTGAGTAGCTTACCGATCTGATGTATCCCAGGCCAGGGGAGGTAAACCTCCACTTTCAGCTGCCACATTTCTGGACATGAACTCCATTCACCTTGTTCATGATCCTTATTAGACATGGGTTGAAGGGTATAAGGTGTATGTGGCCATGCGGCTAGAGGTGAAGCACCAGGAGCTTTTCTATCCAGTCTCTATGGATCAGTTCCTCGCCAGTGCCAGTTTTGGGAAGAACCTTCTTTAAGTTTCCCTTGATTGAGATCGGTATGCTCAGTTCTTAGATGAGCAGCAGGTTCGTCATCTTTCCAGGATGGCTCCTACCATGGACCCTCCTATTCTCTAGAACCTGGGGTTTTTAGGCTGTACTTTGAGAAGCAAGAAGAAAAGGCTTGGAAGTCATTTCTCATTATGCCTCTCTTCTGTCTCTTGCTTTCTATCTTTCTGTACCCAGTCAAAATTGAATAAATAGATCCCCTGTTCTCCTTATTATTTCTCTCTTCTTTGTCTCACTCTATCTTTTTGCTTAATGACAAAAAGGGGGAGAAATATAGTACTCCTGAAATATCTCTTATATTTCCACATTTTGTTTAGATTCATTTCAGATCATCTATGCTTATAGTTAAGTTTTGTCATCACAAAAAGGGGAGATTGATGATCAGTTATCCCCATGTAATTTAAATTAATTACATATTTATTTGGTGATTAACAAAACTATAATAAAGTTTAATCTAACACATTTTTCTATGAGATTTGAGTAGAGGAAGAAACAAGGAATAACAAGCTAAATGGTAAGTATATTTACTCTATAGCAATGTTAGTTCGAGTATGAAATTTCTCTACGTACACATCGATTTTCTGTGCTGTAACGACTTCCCTCTCTCGTATAACGATTTGCTTCCATAACGATTCGCTAAATTGATCGCATCGATCTCACAACGATTCGCTAAGAAAGAAAGCATAATTTCTTCCATAACGATTCGCTAAGTGATCGCATCGATCTCACAACGATTTGCTCTCACAACAATTTGGTCTTCGCATCGATTTGATAAGTGAGAACACGATTTGCTCTCACAACAACTTGGTCTTCGCATCGAATTCTTAAGTGAGAACAACGATTTGCTCTCACAACGATTTGGTCTTCGCATCGATTTGATAAGTAAGAACAACGATTTCTCTCACAATGACTTGGTCTTCGCATCGATTTCTTAAGTGAGAACAACGATTTGCTCTCACATGACTTGTTAAGTGAGAACAACGACTTGCTCTCACATCGATTTCTTAAGTGAGAACAACGATTTGCTCTCACATTGATTTCTTAAGAGAGAACAACGATTTGCTCTCACATCGATTTCTTAAGTGAGAACAACGATTTGCTCACATCGATTTCTTAAGTGAGAACAACAATTTGCTCTCACATCGATTTCTTAAGAGAGAACAACGATTTGCTCTCACATTGATTTCTTAAGTGGGAACAACGATTTGCTCTCACAACGACTTCTTAAGTGAAACAACGATTTGCTCATAACAACTTGTTCACAACAATTGCCTATACCGTCATAACGATTGATCCTTGTAACGATTCGATAAGTTACACAACGACTTTGTCACTGTAATGATTCACTTAGTTACATAACGACTTAGCGCTGTATGTAACGATTAGATACAGCAAACAACGATTCGCTCACATCATTTTGTCTCTGCAACTCATCATAACGATTTGCTTATAGAGTCATAACGATTTGTCTATATAACGATTTGTATGTGCATCGGTTAGCTTATAAGTGAACAACGATTTACATGGATATCAACTCATTTGCATAACGATTCATAAGTCATGCATGTAACGATTTCATGGATTATAACGATTTGATATTTGAATCATTTCTGAGGTATGTTGAAAAGTCAAAGTCTTCACGTATATCTTTCTGACAACCAGCATTATTTTTTTTTATCACTGATGTATCACTGCGTGCATGAAACGATATCTTCTATTTCCATGTTTATACTGTAAAACATCTTTTTAGAAGAACAGAATGGAACTTCCTCTTTCATAAAATCAATCTAACGTTGACTGACAACAAGAGATAGCCTAGCTGTCTATTGTTTTAGCATTTAATGTGTGCAGGTCTCTGACAGCGCATCTCAATACAATGTTGGACAATAGGAAGATAACGGATATCAGAGAAGATCCTTTCTCTTGTTGCGTGCATGGAAAGCTAAAGACTGCTGAACAAGAAGCTCTACAGTGACATGCAGTCTAATGTAAACAAAATCTTAGAGACAACAGACACTTCAACGTTCAATTTTCAAATGGATGACATATATAGAAGACTGAAGCTCCAGAAGTAGAACAACACTTACGACAATCTTTTACAACCTTTTCTGCGAGCATCTTAAAGAGTAAAAAGTCTCACTCCTCTGATTGTCTAGCTCTTAATCTCTACTTCATTGTATTAGTCTTGAGAGCTTCTGTAAACTGGAGTGTTCCTCATTGTAGAATCTTCCTCTCAGTCGTTGCTTCAGATCGAGCGTTGATCCATAAGCTTGATCTAGGGCTTGTTTTCATTTCCACATTCTTGTGTTCTTCCCTTCGTGTGAAGAAGACCGGGGTTCTAGGGTGGTTGTTTCCCTTCATGTAGAAGGAACACCTGGTGGGATCAAGGTGTTGTAATTCCTCTCAGGTGGAGAAGAGAAGACCAGTTGCAGCTGGGTGTGTAAGTGTCCTTGAAGGGGACTTACCCTTGGGTAGTGAAATCCTAAGTTGTTGCTCAGGGACTGGACCTAGGACTCCTGTGGAGAGGAGGTCCGAACCAGGATAAATTCCGTGTGCCAGTTACTTGATTGCCTGGTTTTTGCTTTCCTTTACTAACACTAACAGTCATCGAAGTGGTTGTGTGATTGTTTCTGGACAAGTTTTAAAGTGATCAAAATTTTAAGAATCCATTCACCCCCCCCCCCCCTCTGGGCTTGCCTGGGCAACAACTTAAGATTTACTAATTATTCTACTTCAAGGGGTTAATGAAACCTTTTGACATGGAAATATAGGTTAATCAGATGCCAATATTTCCGTTACTCAGTTAACAACTTGATATTTAATATTTGATTAACCCCTTAGAACAGAGATAGCATGACACCTCATGACATACATAGCTCATCACTTTTGTGAAGGTATGCAGTTTCTCAGTGTGATGTTCATTGCTTGCAAAAAAATAACTTGTTTAGGAACATCAAGAAATTGACACAATTTTAACCTTCATCAACTCAAAAGAAATGTGTAAAGTCAATACAAAATTGAACATTTGTCAACCAAAGAAATCAAGTTACTTTAGAAGTTTTAGAAAATGAAAGAATGTTGACTGGAAGAATATGTTATGACAATAGGAATTCATTCCTTGTGTCTTCATAAGAATAATGAACATTTCATGAATTATATTCATCAACTCACTGAATTAGTTTGTTTGATGAGAGAAAAAAGCAATGAAGCCTTTAGCTCCCCTGAATTATTGATCTTATCAATTTCATCAAAAATAAAGAAAGTCCTTCTTCAATCATAGAAGTTACACGATAGTCAAATGAAATGAATGGAATCAGATTGAAAGATTTGAGAATACCATAGAAGTGGTGTGTTGACATAGCAACTGTGAGAGAATCACTCATATCTGAAGAACAAAGATCTGATGTGACACTACACTGATTGTGTGTCGACCTAACCGCATTGTAGAACCTCACATATTCTCACAAATTGATCAAACACAGTAGCTTGTTCACAAATACTTCATGTACACATCTGACTCCTTTGAAACTTCTTTTGGAGCAAACTTTCACTTCTCAATCAATAATGCACCCCCTTAACAAGTGCATTAAGAAATATGTGACCATTCACTCATACACACTGAATCTCAGCATTCAAGTTCAGCAAGCAAATAAGCATGATCAAGGATGTTTCAAACCAGCAATTTTATTGTTTTTTTAATTAAGATTCTTACACAAGGTAGATCATTAGTACTTGGTGGAGGTTCCTCACACATAATGATAGTTTCCAGACAAGCCTGACTTGTCTTTCCACAGTTCACCATTTGATATACAATTTGATATTTGCATAAAATCCCAATTGAATTCAGTTTTTATTGCATGTTGCAAATTTCAAGTTCTCTTCTTAATGATGTGAATCTTTCTACAGCCAATGGTTTTGTAAAATGTTAGCAATTGTTTTTCAGTGGGAATGAATTCCAATTCAACGTTCTTATTAGTAACTTCATCCCTAAGAAAGTGATGTCTGATTTCAATGTGTTTTGTCCTAGAGTGTTGTATTAGTTTTTGGAGAGATTAATTGCACTAGTATTATCACACATGATAGATGAACATCCAATAACAATATTGTAGTCAAGTCATTGACTTTTTGTAACATCGCATGTTTTTTTTTGGATCCGCGGATCCCTGCTTAGCGGGTTTGGTGGCATGTGTGGCCCATTAGTGTGTGGTTTCAGGTGTTTAAGTAGTTTTCGGGCATACTGGCCGACATATGCAGACACGCGAATTGGCTCCACCGCGGGCAAATTTTATTTTTGCGCTGTAACGCCACAAATGACCCTCTTTTTGCCTCGCAAGAGTGTTTTCTCAATATTTCTGGATCTCACCCTTTCTTCTCAGTGCTTCCCCAAGGGGTAGCTTCATTGATTTGCGTCTACTACAGTGGACGCTTTTAACGCGACGGTCTTGGTGGACGCATTTAGGTCCCCTTGACGCAGTGGTCAAAGCCAACGCATTAAGGCCTTTTCCGTCACATGTTTCAAAATAGAAGGCGTCCGCTAAGGAGCGCGATTTAAAAGTCAAAAAGGTCTGGCCCGACAAGACGTCGCGCATGTCCATAATCATGACAAAATTCTGAAATCGTGTCCTCTGAGGACGCCGCGATTATAAAGTCAACACCTAACCCCTACGGCTGTGTCAGGCACATTTATGAGCCGATTGCCTTGAAACCATGCGAGTCTGAATCGCGGAGGGCAAGGTGGACGCGATTCAAGTCACGGCGGCCTGCCCAGACGCGATTCAGAGGCATGGTCGCAGGCTACGCCATCATGTGCATGTCACATCAGTTTGACTTTCTAAATTACGGCCTGCCACCTGGACGCGTTTTAATCCATAATCACGGCTTCCTGTTTGGACGCGATTCAAGAATCTGTTGCCTATAAGTATGACACGAGGGGTCATTTGTTCAAGGGGGGACCATTTAGAGTGGTGAAGCCCTGCTGGATTTCTACCTCGACTCTGAGCCGACCACCACCGACCCGGGGAGATCTTCTTCCTCACGCTATCCTCCTTTCGTGCCGATCCGCACCTTCTTCCTTCATCACCCACGTACCCCGGAGCAGGCGGGAGTGACGTCTTCCTCCTCATCTTCCTCTCCTCCACGTCGCCCAACCGGCAACGCCGCATCACCAACATTTGGGGAAGCACTCCCCCTTCCCTTCCTTTTCTTCATTTATCTCCTCTGGGCCCACGTGCCCCTTTTACATTTTTTTAACACACACACATACCTATCCTCCCTAGGGGTTTAAAAGCCACCATCCAGTAAGTTGTCCCCCATGTCATTCATTTATTTCATTTATTTTTAGAATTTGTATACTACACACATGTGGCTATCCTTTTTTTTTTTCATTTTTGTCTCTTTCTTTGTCAGGGTAATCAACGCGGAAAACGCCCTCTACCGTGGCTGGCCGTGTTCGTAGAGAAAGAAAGGGCCCACATCATCCCTGCACAATCTCCCAACGCTCCAAAAGGTACGCTCGCGATCACTTCCTTCACCTGCACCCCTCTCGTGCATCTCCCTTCGGCACCCTCGTGTGCCTGGCGATCACGAACTTTTTTTATTTTAATTTATTTTATTTTCCATCTTCCACTCCATATCCGCACACACCACGAATATTTCCCCCTTTTATCCACCCCTTTCGTGGCCTGTTATTTCGCACCCTTAAAACGGGAGCGGGATTTTGGTGTCTACAGATTGGCGATCACGGTGGGACATCTTTTTGTGTTTTCTCGTTGATTACCCTCCCTCCTTCATGCCCCATGTGGCACTTTCTGTGGCACCACCGTGTGCCCCTCTCCCTTTTCCTTTTATACATACAAAGCATGCAGTGTGTTTAAATTTTGTCTTTCTCTTTGTATTGTGTATATCTTCCTATTTTCCTGCATTTTTCTGATCCTCGGGTTTCCTTTTGATTCGCGTCCTCTACAGAGGATGCGATTCAGTCTGAGAACGCGGTCGATCAACCGGACACGTATCTTCTTCGTATCGCGTCGGCTTAGGCTGACGCGATCCTATTTCTTTTCGCAGCGACAGAGGCCGACGCGTTTCTACCAGCAGACCGTCCACAGGGACCAAGCGCGGCACTGACAGCCTTCTGGGGCTCTCAGCTCCGCGTCCAAGTGACTGGACACGATTTTGAATAGCGGCCACTGTGTTGGACGCAATTCAGAGTGCTGACAGAAACGTGCCCCTTTGCCATTTTTGCTATAAACTGCTGCATACAGGGCATTTTGCATCGGTCAGGGGACCCCCTTCCCTCATATCCTAGGCTCCACACACCTCTCTCGGTAAGGGCAAACTCGCCATTGGGTATTCCGTCTCATTGGACAAGTGAACCTTTGCCAAGAACCCCTGTAAGACTCTGTACCCGTGGATTCCCTCACGGCGGACCGAGCTGGCGGTACCCTTCCATTGACCCGGGTTAGATATCCCATTGCGTGGTGAGGGTGAGATCCTAGTTGTAACTCGAAGTATACATCTTCTACCCGACTAGGATCCCATCCGGAGTGACACAACATTCTTCAATCCAATTAATTAAGTGTCAAACTCCTAAAAACAAGCGCTAAGCATCACAACTTGTTTGAACCATCATTGATTGATTAATCTTTGTTCAACCTGTCATTTGCTTGCTCGTTAAAAATGGACCATTATTGTCATGCCGATTTTTATCATGAGGACTATGAGGATAATGTTAGATCTCCATCTTTCCAGTCCCATGTCAGTCCATCTCACCACTGTGAGGGACAACCTTCCACTTCCTACGGTTATGTGCGCACCCCACGCACTAACCAATCTGATGTCCCCTTACATTTACCTCCCATTAGAACCCGGCAAGAGCCTGTCCCCCACCATAATTCCACTGTCCAGTATGTCCTGCATGCCATAGATCAGCTCACCCCTCAACAATTAAATTTGATCCAATCTTTAGTTGAGGACATGACTCCTTCTTCTTCACCTTCCCCTAGGCACCCACCTTTGTACATTCCGGTGACTTCACCACATCCCCCTGTACATTCTTCATCACCCCGGCCCCGTGGCCATTTGCACTCCCGTGCTCCGGTCTGAACATACCATCCCTTGGGAAGGCCCACTCATTCAAGGCCACCCCCATGTACTCCCTCACATGCCCAGCGGCAATGCACTCGACTCCAAAATGTTCTTCTCCAGAAATTGAACAATCTGGAGGAATAAATAAATAAGCTTTCCAATCCTATGGGTGACCCCGTTGCCGCCATGCCGGCTCTCCCTAAAATTTACATTTATCCTTTGGAGATTCCGTCGTACCGACTATACAATGGAACGAGTAATCCCTACATTCATATCAATGAATTCCTTTACGAGTCTTCACATTGGCAACGTGATCCCATCACGTTGGCATATTTATTTCGAAAATCTCATGACGGCCCTACACTTGAATGGTTCTGCTCCCTAGAACCAAGTGAGGCAGGAGACTTCCGCCCCCTTCATAAGAAATTCCTTCAAAGGTACAAAGACCGCGTCAGCCCCTATCTCTCTATCACGGATCTAGTATCCGAGAAGATGAGGGCCAACGAGGCCTTTGTACAATTTGCTGACCATTGGAGATCAATGGCCACAAGAATGCAGCATGTGCTCTCAGAGTCAGAGCAAATTAAAATAATCATTTCAAACTCTACTCTGAAGTTTTAGACACATCCTGGCCATGAACCAGATCACCTCCATGGAGGAGCTCTATGAGCGGGGACGTTACATCCAGACACATCTAATGGACTTCCCAATCGTAGAGCTATTTGATCAAATTAATCTAAGAGAGAGCAGATCAGTGGATGCCATCCACCATCCCCTCACCACTACACAACATCCACCCCTTTTGCACAACCGCAATCACTTCCCATTTACCATGATATGCCTCCACCCAAGCGTCCATTGATTCGTCCTCCTCGGACTCAACAAACTCCAACTGGGCCCTACAATGCCCCTATTTTTCACGAAGAAGCTCCTGCGCCTTACGTTGCGCCTGCTCCAGTTCCCGTACCTCCACCAAAACAACCACCACCACAGCCTGTATCTCGGGCCGAGGTTGCCTACATCCAACCCCTCCAGGAAACCACTTGGTGTTACGACGATGAACCCGCCCAGGTCATGTTCGTACGCCATTTACCTACCTCTCCTGTACTGCCATCCACCATGATCAAACCCTCCATTATCAAACCTCCACCAACCATGGAACCTACCATTACACCTACCATTACGCCAATACCCTTGGCAACCAAACCCGAGCAGCAAATCTTCCCATTCATACCTACTGCGCCTCCACCAGCCATACGGCTTTCCACTCCATCCACACCTACCCCCGTCCGACGAAGCAGGTGCACTCCTTCAAGGAGCAAGAAGCAAGGTCAGCAGAAGAAGGAAGTCCCAAGACTGGGCATGCCATTTAAAATCCATGATTGTATCCCTCGCATGCCAGTCATTGTCAATATACCGGGTATTTTTATTGAGCGGAAGTCTCCCCCTCCAATCATGACCGTCAAGAGGCCTTGTAAGAATATGCCAATCATCCAGCTGCCAACAGGGCACATTTCAAGATACTCATAGGGAATCTCTCCCTCCAAGCTCTCATGACCCCTCACACAATTGTTGTGAACCTTCCCACTCTGGTGAAGGGGTCAGCTTCTCAGATTGTGCTTACGCACTCCAAGGCCAAATCATTGGCCCAATCTATTATTTAAGGGGTCGTGCCCCCTTCCACATCACATATTATACAGTCTTTGGGCACAGTCCCCTCATTGTGCTTCCAACTCGACCGGTGGAACTCCCCACCCTTTCATTCAGCTACATCCCAAGGGAGTTACCACTATTTGTTAAAATTCCGACGGAAGTCAGCAACCCCCACATCCTTGAGAGCTGCTCAATCCTTGGAGAAGAGCAAGATCATCTGCCCACTGGGCACGTTTTGTGAGGAAATACCTGAGGGTCAGAATGTTGATTCCCAAGCGGAAGCCCAAACGGCAGGCAAGGCAAAAGGCCAGGGGATCTTCTCCATCTTTTTCATTTCGTTTTGAATCCTCTTTCGTGCTTCTCAGCACCTTCCCGTGGGTTCTCCACATTCCCTCCCCACGGGAGGCATTTTATTTTCACCTTTCGTATAATCCTTACTCTTACACTGGGCATCGCACCCCCTTTTGTATTCCTCATTCTCCATCTCGTGCCCCTCGTGGCACAACTCCTTACAGTGCCCCACGAGGCACATCTCCTTCTTGTGCCCCACGCGGCACCTCTCCATCTTACGCCCACCGCTGCGCACCTTCCTTTTTAGCCCCTCGCAGCCTGCTTTCCCTTTCCTCTCCTCCGACCCAGCCGGATTCTCTTCCTCTTTCAGGGCATCGCACCCTCCTTCTTCTCCAATCCCCTCCAGCCCCGCCAGAGTCTCCAAAATTTTTTTTCCGCCTTCTCCTCTCCATCTTCAAGCGGGTCCTTCGACCCTTCTCGCATTGTTTTTGGGGTTTTATCCCCCATGTGTCTTTTTAGTTCTAAATAAAAAAATTGTAAATCCTTTGTAGACCCCGAGTCTCGCCCCAGCGCCGAGCATTCGTCCCTCCGACTCCAATCAGGTCCTTCGACCCTTCTGGCACTGTTTTCGGGGTTTTAGCCCCCACTCGTCCTTTTAATTCCAAATAAAAATGTAAATTCTTGTAGACCTCTGAGTCTCACCCCAATGCAGGGCATTCGTTCTCCTTTACCCTCCAAAGTCTTACTATATTTTAGCAGTGTCAAAAACTCAAAAATCTATAAAAAGATGAATATTCAGCATTGCCATGCTACCGCAGTATTTTGTTATGAGAACTCCGTGCAAGGAGTCTGAAATTCCCTCCCGGGTCATTAAGGTTTGCCCTTAGCATGGGCACCTGCACACACTTCATGGCGCCCTAAGCCGATTGCTCCTGGTAGACACACGTCACCATCAAAGCCATGCCTGAATGGCACAAAATGTCTATTTCTCCTCTTACTCTGCCAAAATATGGGTAGCAGAAGTAGTTTGGGCAAGACAACCAACCCAAGGCACTCCATCATAAGAGAACGTCCCTAAATGGGCAAAGCCAAAGGACCATAAAAAAAATCGAGTCAAAATGCATGTCAGGAGTGGCAAAGTCCCCCGGAGATCCAAATGGACCCGGTCGTATGCATGCAAAAGTCAAACTCAAATCAATGACATGGCAAAGAGTGACAAAGTCCCCGCGGAGATCCAAATGGACCCGGTCGTACGCATGTCCCTACAATCAAATGGTCATCACTCAAGATTCCAAAATAATGGAAAATCCCCAATGCTTAATGAGACTGAACCTTTTGACAGTTGTGCCAAGAAGGAAGTCAACACCCAACTCCTCAAAGCCCATATCAAGCTTATCTCCATGTTTTCTTCCATTCTCCCTACTAAGACTTAGTCATCTTTTCAGGCGTGGCTTTGATGATGGCATTGTAACCAGATGCAATCAGTCGTGGGAACCACGTTAAACTGCACGCCCTACTCTGGGCATTCTTTAATGACACAGGAGGTAACAAGGACCCCTTCGCCGGTCAATTGTCATAACCTTAATGACGCCATGGCATGGCAATGTTTCAAAAATAACAAAAAAAATCCAAATATTTCCAAAAACAACAAAAAAATCAAATATTTTCAAAAACAACAAAAAAATTCAAATATTTTCAAAAAACAACAAAAAATCCAAATATTTGCAAAACCAACAAAAATCCAAATATTTCCAAAACCAACAAAAATCCAAATATTTTCTAACTCCATAAAATTTAAATACTTTCAAAATTCCAAAAATCTTTATCGATGGTATTGCACATGGTAAGCAGATTATGGTTGTGCCTCGCATCACTTCTTCCAATCAGGGGTTCCCCCCACCTTGAACTCCAATATCTTTGGCCAAGCCCAATTATCCTCATGGTCTTAAACAAACAAATCACTTGAGCTACATCTGCCATTGACTATTTTATACGTGCTCCATGCTATGAATAAATATTTTTATTACATGATGTTTGTTTATCTTGGCTAATGAGTTTTGAGTGCAGGATTCGAGTTGCCTCATTCGGCGTGATCAGGCAGCTGCTGCCGCTACCATCACCTATCTTCGTCTATTATATGTTATACTTCTAGAGCACACCAAGGACCTTGTGGCTTTGAGGAATCTGGGATTTGAGTTCCCCTCTATCAAAAACAATGATCATCCCAGAGGATCCTTAGCCGCACGGATAGGCCGTTACGCTTGGCACGTGAGGACAACGGACCCATGCATACACCCTGGTCTTGACTCACCGACGTAACAATATTATCTTTGGTTGTTTTCTACTCCTCTTTTTTATCTCATTTTCCTTTTTAGCCCAGCATACATACATATTGAAATCTCAGTGGAAAACCACTCTTCTATGTCAATTTGAAGGCCACCCGTGCCTCAAATCCAGTAATTAAAATTCCATTCCGGGTCGAATACCCAACTCTCTTTGTTGTCGCCTCCGGGCCGATTTCCTTAAGAATCTATTTGTTGGACTAATTCCTTTTATTCTCCTTCTCTCCCAAAACCCACCTGAGGCAGTGGCAGACGCCCCCAATGGTGCAACCTAATGGATTGTGTCCTTAGGTACTTCCCCGACGCTGGAAGTTGATCTTTCCTTTTCTTTTCCTTCCTGTCCTTTTCCTTTGTCCAAGCATTTGTTTCTTTAGGTCTTCTTTCTGGTGGTGATTTCCTTGGGTGTTGGAGAAAGACTCTTATCAGGTGGCAGTCCCCAATGATCATGCGTGTCTATTTTTCACCTTGGCGTCTACTTTTCAGTCCGCTCTCATTACACTCCACTGTGCTACACTTCACTCCATTTCATTTCGCTTCGTGTCGCTTCGCTTCACTTCCCTACAAAGCAGACCTCAAGGCGTGGCATATGTAGACACGCGAATTTGGCTCCACCGCGGGAAAATTTCATTTTTGCGCCATAACGCCACAAATGACCCACTTTTTGCCTCGCAAGAGTGTTTTTCCAATATTTCTGGATCTCACCCTTTCTTTCTTGGTGATTTCCTAAGGGGCAGCTTCATTGATTCGCATCCACTACAGTGGATGCCTTTTAAACGCGACGGTCTTGATGGACGCATTTAGGTCCCTTGACGCGGCGGTCAAAGCCAACGCATTTAAGGGCATTTTTCTGTCACATGTTCAAAATAGAAAGGCGTCCACTAAGGACGACGCGATTTAAAAGCCAAAAAGGTCTGGCCCGACAAGACGTCGCGCATGTCCGTAATCGTGACAAAATTCTGAAATCGCGTCCTCTGAGGACGCCGCGATTATAAAGTCAACAGCTAACCACTACGGCTGCGTCAGGCACATTTATGAGCCGATTGCCTCGAAACCATGCGAGTTTGAATCGCGGCGGGCAAGGTGGACGCGATTCAAGTCGCGGCGGCCTGCCCAGACGCGATTCAATGGCATGGTCGCAGGCTACGCCATCATGTTCATGTCACATCAGTTTGACTTTCTAAATTGCGGCTTGCCATCTGGACGCATTTTAATCCATAACCGGGGCTTCCTGTTTGGACGCGATTCAAGAATCTGTTGCCTATAAGTATGACCCGAGGGGTCATTTGTTCATAGGGGGACCATTCAGAGTGGCGAAGCCCTGCCGGATTTCTGCCTCGACTCCGAGCCGACCACCACCGACCCGGGGAGATCTTCTTCCTCGTGCTGTCCTCCTTCCGCGCCGATCCGCACCTTCTTCCTTCATCGCCACGTACCCCGGAGCAAGGCGGGTGTGACGTCTTCCTCCTCATCTTCCTCTCCTCCACGTCGCCCAACCGGCAACGCCGCAACGACGCATCACCAACATTTGGGGAAGCACTCCCCCTTCCCCTTCCTTTTCTTCATTTATCTCCTTCGGCCCACGTGCCCCTTTTACCTTTTTTTAACACACACACACATACCTATCCTCCCTAGGGGTTTAAAAGCCACCATCCAGTAAGTCGTCCCCCATGTCATTCATTTATTTCATTTATTTTTAGAATTTGTATACTACACACACATGGCTAATCCTTTTTTTTCATTTTTGTCTCTTTCTTTGTCAGGGTAATCCATGCGGAAAATGCCCTCTACCGCGTCCGGTCGTGTTCGTAGAGAAAGAAAGGGCCCACATCATCCCCGTGCAATCTCCCCACGCTCCAAAAGGTACGCTCGCGATCACTTCCTTCACCCACACCCCTCGCGTGCATCTCCCTTCGGCACCGTCGTATGCCTGGCGATCACGATCTTTATTATTATTATTATTATTTTATTTTCCGTCTTCCACTCCATATCCATACACATCACGAATATTTCCCCCTTTTATCCACCCCCTTCGTGGCATGTTATTTCGCACCCCTTAAAATGGGAGTGGGATTTCAGTGTCTACAACAGTTTGGGCCTATAGCACCCATTAGTTCACTGGTTGTGAACACGACGGGGGTGTGTGTCGCGTTCAGGTCGCGACGGCCCTGGTGGTCACGTTCCTATTGCCGTTGTTTAGGGCGACGTGTACATACACGCCACATGTTGCGCACGGGGCAAGGCTTGCTAATGTCAGGGTAGGAAGGCGACGGTCACTAGGTCGCTATCCGGTCGCGACATAGGGATACGTCACGTTCCTAACCGTTGTGCATTTTTAAAGAGGTTTTGGCCGGACAATGCTGTGGCAAGCTCTGCTCGGCCAAGGGAGGCTGCTGCGGTGGTTCTCCGGGTGATTCGGCGGTTTGGTGATGTGTTTGGCACACTCTCTCCGCGAGGACGTCGTGTGGAGCGGGGGAGACGCCGTGCCGTGTCCTATTTTCATGTTCTTCACGAAGGTAGGGAGAATGCACCTTGTTTTGTTGCATGGATTGTATGAAATGCATGTTTGATTGGTTTTTGGCATTAAGAACAATAGATACCATGTTAGGGTATTCATTAAAGCATGAAAACTGGAAATTAAACATGGTTTTCATGGCTTGTGGTGGTAATCCAGAGTGAGCAGTCCGGATTAAGGTTTCTGCCTGTGAAGGCGACAGAACCCCCTGTCGCGACTAGGTCGCAACAGGCCGACCCATCACGTTAAGGTGTGTGATCGCGACATGTCGAGGTGTCGCGATCAGAAGACGACAGACCCTTCTGTCATGACCAGGTCGCGACAGGCCGACCCGTCGTATTAGGGTTTTGTAACGCGACACATCGGGGTGTCGCAACCTGAAGGTGACAGTACCCTATGCTGCGACCTCAGCCGTAAGGTCTTTTTGTGCATGTTTTCAAGGTACGATTATTCGACTATTTGTTAAGTGTTGTGCATGGCACGGTTTGTGGTGCATTCGCACTCGTAGCACTCGTAGAGCATGTTGCTCACGAAGTGAGCATGTTTTTAAGTGGTCAGTGTATCGCTTGTGTTGTGGTGTTTACATGGTTTGGGTGTGTGCATGGCACACACATTGTCTTGGTGTAACCTTTATGATACATTGTGATGGTTGGGCAGTAAGGTTCCAGCGTGAACCTAGCCTCAGTCATGTAACGTCTCTTGTAGGCTGATAAAGATGGTTTAATTAGTGTTGTTTGAGTAAAGTTAGGGGTTAGTGTATGATTATTATACATTGTGTTTATGTGGCTACAGAGGTCATAAGATGACCAATGACAGACCGAATTGTTAATGTTTAATGTGATTCATGGATATATCTGTGTAGGTTAGCTTGTGGGTCACGAGTGACCAGGACAAGCTACCCTTCACATGTGTATTGGTTTGTGATAAAGAGTGAATGTATGTATATAAATATCGTGGTTTGAGCTTGACGAGTTTGGTGGCCCGGCGCCTGTTCCGGAATACCTCTACAGTCAGGTACCCCAGGTTCTATGTGAGCCAGGCATATGTGTTTGCTGTGCTCGGGGTTTGTCCTGGTACTTGTGTGTACCGTCGAGGTATGTGTTGTCTGTCCTGGACACCCTCACTCCTGTGTTTGAGTTGTACGTCCGGCTGAGGGAAAGACGACAGAGGGCAGCGACTTGTGTTTGTGGGTGTGCAGTCGCTTGTAGCACACTCGTAGTTGGGGGTACGGACACCAGTAGTCAACACTTGTCCCCAACTAGTCTTGTTTTCCAGTGCCTCACTTTAGGGAGCTTAGGCCAGAGTCCTAAAGGTGACAGGCATGGTCCTGCAGTTGTGTGTGGTCTGCAGGTGTGGTGTTGGTTGGTCTCCACTGTTCTTTGGCCTGTGCTTGTGGAGCAGCAGTTGGACCTTTGGTCCGTGACTGCGAGACTGAGAGGTAGTTCTTGTGTTGTGTTGTCCGGGTTGGATACTGGCGGTCACTAGTGGTAGTGGTTTCCACGTGGTGGCGTTGTGCTTTCCGACTCGTGCTTTGCTACTGGTGGTAGCGTGTGTTGGTTGTAGTTTTACCCGTTGAGGTGTGCCCTGGTGTTGGCACGATTGTAGTTGTGGTTGGTGAGCGGAGACTCACAGGTTGTGGTTTGACTCTTATGGTATGCCCTGTCGTTGGCACAGTTGAGTCAAGGTTTTGCTTATGATAGAGTGCCTTGTGATGGCACTAGTTCGGTTGTGGTTTCTGTAGTGGTACCTCGTGGTAGTAGGTACCCGTACCCTGTGTGGGTAGTGCTTTGTGGTGGTACATTGCGTACCTGTCTTTTTAGATGTTGAAGTGGAGCTGTGCTCCATGGAGGTCGTGTTGTAGGACCTTCCACTTACTGTAATGTACCCTGGTAAGGGTAGCCTTCCATTGTATTGTGATTTTGGGGTATGGTGGACTAGCTTCTGGTTAGCAGTCCGGTTACCCTTGCGTTTGAGGTTTCAGTGTTGGTACCTAGTGATAGTAGGTACCTATGGTAAGTTGTGTACCAACCTTTCTAGTGTTACGAGGAACCGGTGTTTTTGTAGAGGTCATGAGGTGTGACCTTCCACACGTGCTGTTTGGAGTATGTTTCTGATTGTGGTTCCAATGTGTGCAGGACTTGGCATGTTGATGCCAGTTCGGTTACCCTGGGTTGGTAGTTTGTCTGTGAGACTTGTAGCCGAGGCAATGGTTTGCCTGTGAGACTTGGAGCCTGGGCAGTGGTCTGCCAGTGAGGCTTGAGGTTGAGGTATTCCCAGTGGTTGGGCGGACTAGTAATGTTGTGCTAGTCCTGTTGTTACCTCTTACTTTCCGAGATTTACATTAATTGATATGTTTATGTTAATTGTTGATTAACCATGATTTAGGTAAGTAGGATGTGGTTTGGCTATTTGTGTGGCCAGTGAGATCCTTTGAGGTTGAGGTCTCTTTTGTTTAGTTATTGTGGTGGTTTCGGGTGGTCCCTACTGAGCATGTGACTTGTTGAGTCTCACCCCCCTACAGTTCCTTTAAGGACTTGCCATGTGTTTGGCTTGCGCGCGGCGTTGTGGCAGACTTGTACCACTAGCAGTTGAGTTGTGGTCGTGTTGTGTGAGCTTGTGCTCCCTCGGGGTATGCCCTGGTAATTGTACTTTTTAATTGGACATGTAATAATGTAATGGGATAGTTGTACAATGTGGTTTACAGATATGAGCACATGTACTTTCTTGTGTGTTATACTGTTGTGGTTTGTCTTTTATATTTCTACTGGACACGTGTGTGAGATATCCCTTGTGACACTTCGGTCCATTCGTGGGAGACGGATCTGGATAGACCCTTATCAGGCATAAATATCCAGAGCCGTTACAGTTGGTATCAAAGCAATGGTCCAGTTAGAATATGAAAAGACATTGAGAGTACAATGCCCTAATACATGGATTAATGTCCACTGCTAGTAGTAAGTCTGCGGTTTTGTGTTGGTTAAAGTGGTATTTATCTGAGTCTTTGTTCTGTAAAACGTGTTATGTGTTGAGAATTTAGCAGCCATTAGCAGTTGTTAAAAGTTGATATGATTAGAGGTGGTATAATCTGTGGGATTATACTAGTGTGTTAGTTTGTGATAGAAAGGTGTGGTTGTTAAAGATTCACAGTTAAAGAAATTGAGGAGAATAATAAGTTTAGATATGGAATACAGTAAGTGAGTTTTAGTGAGATACAGTGTTAGCAGAGACAGGTATATGGTACTGAGGTAATGAGGAATGGATCAGTGTGTGTCAAAAATAATTAAATGTGCATATTATAGTTGAGAACCTCAGTAGAGGTATTGTGGCATTAGAAGTGTAGCACCCCCGAAATTTTAACTATATAAAGATTCGAATAAATGGGAATAAATAATTTCCATAATATCAAAGTATTTAAAACATACGAATCATTATCGTATGTGCTAAAACACATCGGAAAAATTTGTAAAAATTATAATCAACCCCACACATTATTCCTAAATGTTCCACAAAGAACATTTGTCAAGAAAAATCAGATTAGCCAAGTTAAAGTGCTTCACGACTTATTATCGTAATTCATGAATAAGTCAAAAGATCATTATCACACGTACTTGGATGAGTCAGAAAATTAAATAAAAATCATATACGGACGTCAATAATATCTTCTAATGACCCATCAAGAAATTTGTGTCAATAAAAATTATTTGGGCTAGGTTTACGAGTTAGTGTGACCGATTATCCAAACTAGGAAACAAGTCGGAAAGCGGTTAACACGAAAAATATGACGCAATCATAAATTAAATAAAAATGTGGGAAGACTTCCACAGTATATTGATGACCCATTATCATAATTGGGCCAATGGACCACATATGACCCAAAAATCAAATGAAGCAAGAAAATGCATGGAAATTCGTAACTTAAATAAGCTGAAATTAGAAAGAGGCAATTAGAGTTGAATTGGGAAGAGATCTTGCACTCTTGGCAACCCAAATTCATGCCTACCCACCCATGGAGGTTGCTTGATGGCCAAGACTCTCTAATGGAGGGAGAGATCTTCAAATTTTGGAAAGACACAAGCCAATCCCACAACCCTTCTTTCCTAGTTACAATAGGACTCCTAAATACCTTGGTTTCTTAAATACTCATCACCCAAACCCTAGGGATGAGTTTACAACTTGCTGGGGTCGTGGGAGGAGCACTTGGGGCTGGGGAGCTGTGGATCTACCACAAGAAGGACATCTTCTTCCCCCGTTCTTCTGCTGCGACCTACACAAACCGTCCACTTGAAGCCGATCTAAGGTAGGCCAAACCTAAACCAAACCTTGCGAAGCTTATACCCCTGGAAAGAGGGTCAAGTCTACGTTCTAACCCAAGTGAAATACCTAAATTCCATGCAGTATACGCGGAGTATTAAGCGTTCTTCAAACAGTGGTCTGAACACAGGTTTTCTTGAAAAAATGGGACTTCTTCAACGTAGAAGGTAGGTTTTCTCAGGCAAAACCTTAACATATCCTATACCAATGTGTAGAGCATCAAGTTAACTTTCATTTCCCACTGGTTTCATCGAATTTCATTAAGTAGATTTTAAACTATAAGCATTTTCCCAAAGTCGCGCACTATCAGGGTTTTTCCCGTTCTTTATTTGTTGCATGCGTTTGATGAGACCTAATTAGAGCAAACCCCCAACATGAATGTTTTTCCTACTAATTGTCCTCATCATGTCTTGTGTTGAACGTTTTGTCTAAATGTCATAGTTAGAGAGTTATAAGCGTGGTAAGAGGGTTGATGTTTGTAACTTCATTTTTATGTAGCACTTGGCTTTTACGTTCGAGTTTGACTCGATTAAAGCCTATCGAAACCATCATTGTTTTCTAATTACGATTTACTGGAAGCACCCTTGCATGTCTAGGTTGGTTTAAAACTAGTTTCGTCATTTTTCATGTATTGTACAATTTGTTCTCTATTTTGAAGCACCCTATGTCAATAAGGCAGTTCTGGACCGCAATCCAATGCCTTGTCCGTTCCCTATAGTACTCTGGCACGGACCCTGTGAACGCGACGGCCCGATAGGCCGCGTTCACAAGGCCATCGCGACAGAGCGCACTGTCGCGATCGGATCGCCACAGGACATGTCGTCGCGATCTGCTGCCCGGTCTGCCAGAACCTGTCGCGTTCCCTTCATACCCTTGTCGCGATCTGCCTGCTTGTTCTGTCATGCCTGTCGCGACCTGTACAAGGCACTGTCGCGTTCTGTTTCCGACCCCTCGCGACCCTTACCAGGATCCGTCGTGACCTTAGTATTTCGCATGAAGCCCCAACTATTTTGTTTGTAAACTTTGCCGTTATACCCAAGGTCTGTTTAATATGATTTTAATGTGTAAATTGTATGTCATGGGTCTGATCATTGCATGATGTCTATTTAACGGCTTAAAGTGTTTAACCCATTTAAAAAGCCTTAAATAATGAATATTATTCTAAATTCTTTCTAATGATATGATCATTCATGAAACTTGTGATTGACTCTTGTTACCATCTAGCTTGATTAAATGATGATTATTATCTTTAAATCATGCAACCCATGCATAGTTAAATACATTGTCATTCGCATGTCATCATGTTAAATGTTTTCCACGAGTTTGAGACCGATGGATTGAGAATTGAGACGTGTATGTCACTACACACTTGCACATCTAGGCAGCCCTTTCTTGGGGATTTGGAAACTCTCTACTGGTCATTCCGAATCGGTAGACTAGTGACCTTTTCTCTAAGGCCTCCGTAAATCTCCTCTGACCATGGATTCCCACATGGCCGACGAGTTGGTTGTACGTTGAAGTTCCTTGGAGATAGTGTGCACTTCCTCTCTCATCTTGTTCTCTTGAGTGTGATTTACAATATAGACTAAAGCCATTAATGTAAAGATTGAACCAAGTATGAATCGTATCGTTATGCTGCCAATTTATCTCTTGACCATTATTATCATGAAATCATGTTCAATTTGCTTATTGTTGGTTCTCATCATTATCATGAACATGATATCACACATGCTTACATCTTGAAACTCTCATTGGCCATTATTACTGACTGTGGGTATCTACATTTAAATTTTAAGTGAGATGCTGACAGGGTACGGCATGTGTCCAAGGGCTCTAGTCTAGCCCCAATGACGGCGTCATAAATATACTGTTCACCATGGGGTATAATGATTACTGGCGTTGCATCTGCGCTGGGAGTCGTGCGTGCGTGTTGAATGATAGATACAATAACCACATACACGTGTCCTAGTGTACATTCTTGATGGATCTTTTCTTGGTGTACATTAGTGTCTACGTGCCTGATTAGTGTTACATGATCGTGCTCGTGCGTGCTTGCTTGCTTGCGTGATATGGCCATCCTGCATTTATTGCAATTTACATGATATCTTACGTGCTTGTTACAAACATCACTCATGATAATATATTGCTCATTATATTCTTGCTCTATCACAATCACTCTCTCTAGCTTGTTCATGTATCATATTTTAATGAGATATTCGTACACGCATATCATGACATTCATCGTGCTTACCTAGTTCTAAACTGTTAATCACTTATATCATTGCCCGCACATTGAGATATAAACCCTACTGGGCTAGTTTGCTCATGCCCTACTTTTACCCAATCTAGGTGACTATGAAGTTCAAGAGGAAGATCAGTCGAGGATGGGAATGCGTCCGAGTGATGAGCGTTCCAATGAGTCTTCTATAGTAGTTTATTTGAGTGTCAGAACAATGTAGTAGGAAGTGAGGTATTATGTACTTTTCCTTTTTATTGAGTCTTAGTCCTGTAATAGTTTCCATTTGGAATATAATGAGTTGAGATTTGAATAAAAGATTAGTTGAGTTCAATATTTGGGCCCTATGATGATGTATGTTGTTATACATTTAGTGCGTGCTAGCTAGAGGCTTATTTGTCGACTGTTCACGTCTCGGGTTATCGTCTCGAATTATTTCCGAATTATTATCAATATCCGCTGCAAAATTCTCAGGACGTGACAGTTTAGTGGTATCAGAGCCTAGGAATACCAAATAAGATATATGTCCCAGGAATAGGAGATACCTATGGAACCTAGGTCATGGAAATTAAATACAGTACCTGGTGAGAATGGGTAGAGACTGGGAATATGTTAGCAAGAATTAAACACTCCTACCCATTGACTCTGATAATGTATCTAGAGACATTAATTGGTTTCCATCCTTTTCTCAGGAACCCTCATAACTCTTGCACTCAACTGCAATGGCTCGCAACCAATGGCAAGCTGTGCAAGAAACAGTAGCTGGATTGACTCAGGCCCTGCAAAATGTGGTTCAGGCTGGAAATCAGGCTGATGCCATTAGAAATGGAGCCAGTGATCTGCACCGCAATTTTAGGAGTTTGAACCCTCCTCATTTCTCTGGATCCCCTGATCTGGACGAAGCAGAGAACTAGCAGGAGGAGATAGAAAGGATATTCCAAGTCATGCAATGCACTAACAGGGAGAAGGTGGTACTGGCCACTTTTCAATTCACTAAGGATGCCCGAGCATGGTGGAAGGCCACATCGGCCCACCTGCCTAATGTTGGCGAACTGGAGTGGGCCGGATTCCTGGAGATATTCCGAGGAAAGTACTTCTCTGAAAGAGTCAAGGAGAAGAAGGCAGTGGAGTTTGCCGCACTAAAATAGAAAGGAATGTCCGTGGCTGAGTATGAGGCTCAGTTCGCGCGCATGGAAGGTAGGATCGGGATCGGGATCAGGATCGAGCCTGGTCGATCCGATCCTGGATCGAATCAGATCGCAAGATCCCATCGATCCAAGGGAACTCTGGCCGATCCTAGATCGATCAGACTATAAAATGTTTTTTTTTTTTGGAAAAAAATGCAGGAAAAAAAAATAGAAAAAAATGAGAAAAATCTAACAAATGAAAGAACTAATATTTGCATCAAAAATCAATTATACAGCATTCATAGTACATAAAACATGAAATTTAAGACATATACATGTAACTTACATTTGATAGAAAACTAATAATCTTTCCATCCACTTCCAGACATAGATGAGTCACCATCATTTGGGTTTTGGTAGCTATAACCAAAGAGGGAATTTGCTAAATCATGCATACCCATTTGAATCCCTCTTGGTGTAAATTGTTGACTTGAGCTTTCTCCAGATTGTGATGGAGCTAGACACCATATGCCAAGTGGTTTGTATGTACTTGTTGCTTCACTATGCTCTTGTTCTTGTGAAGGCAAAGGTACCCATCCTCCTTGTACTCCAAGAGGTGAGCTACTAATATCTGAGTATGGTAAAATGGGAGGCTGAAATGCAGGTATATGAGTAGACTCTGAACTATAGTTTGGCTCCCAAGGTGGCCACTCATAGGCTGCATGATGTTGTTGTCCTTCATATCCCCCTTGTCCATGCCCTTGTCCTTCTCCTTCGCCTCCCTGATGTTCTGTTTCTGGTACATAACTTTCCGTAAGCCCGAGACCTGTGGCCCCAGTATATCCTGCATCTCCCTGGCCAGCTCCTGTGGCCCCAGTGGCAGCTCCATCATCATCATCATTTGGATCTTGTGTTGTGTCATCACTATGAATTGGTTGCTTCACTTTCCTCTTTTTTTGCCTGGTATATGTTCTATTTTCTAGCTCTATGGCCTTTGAACTCCTCTCTTTTTGTGTTGCAGCTCTTCTTAATGTAGGCTGAGTGGGAGGCACTCTAGATGTCTCTGGCAAAATAGATGAGTGTTGTGGCTGAGGGAATAGAGGTGGGTCCTTACTTACCCTAAGATCTGGATCTCGAGCCTGTACTCCATCCAATTCTCCTTCCACCCATGAGCAATCGCGAGGGTCAAATTCTGGAACATCCCTTTCTTGTCTTGTTTCCACCCATGCATTAGTGGTGTTCCTCATCAAATAACTCATCAACATCAATGGGAGGTGATAATGCTTCCCTCTCTGCAAAATGTTGCTCCCAATGACTACTTGTAAAAGTCATTAGCCTTGCCTCGCTCTTCTTTTGTCTTTCTCTAATGCATTTGAGTTTCAACCGCATATTGTAGTGGTAATAGACCAACTTCTCTAGCCTAGTTGCACTCAACCTGTTCCTCACTTTTGTGTGAATAAGTGAGAAAGTGCTCTAATTTCTCTCACACTAGCTAGATGAAGTGGTCTAACTGAGTACTCTAATAGCAATCCTTGCAAATGGATTTCTTTGACCAGTCTTGTAGTCTAACATAACCCACCACTCACCTAAAAAAAAACATACAATGAATTAGCACATAATACAAGTGAATTGTCACTTTGTTATGAAGTAAAAATGAGCTTAAGTCTCAAGGTTCTCACTAGGACCCATACTGGTCACTGCTTCTCTAAGATCAAATCTCTGTAGATGTCCAACTTCAGTTTAAATCTGTCCATCTAAAGTATAAACAGTTGCTAAGTGTAACTTGTAAAGTATATTGAATACATGAAAATGGATTAAAGTATTTAAGTTGGTTGTACCTCCATCATAGCATCTATTCTTTCGTTAGTGCTCCTAGATAATCTTGAGATGACATTGATTGTCCCCTGGAGCACCTCACCATCATTGTGAGGGGAATCACTATATTGATGCCTAGGGTTAAAGAAATACCCTATATGTACAAAACATGTCTAGTAAGTTAGAAATTCAATATGCACAATAATACATTTACCTGCTGCATGTAAATCATGGTGAAGAGTGGACTCCCATCTTGCATCAATAATTCTCCCCCATTTTTGATATGCCATAGGATGCTTCTCTCTCCACCTTTCCTTGGCTTTATCCATAGCCTCATATAAGTAACCCATGTCATTCTTGTCCTCTCCATCAACCATCCTCAACACTTGTACAAGAGGCTCTATTAGCTTCAAATAATAAATGATTCTATCCCAAAAATGATGGTCACTGACCAAGCAAGAAATCTCATGTGCGACATCTCTGGATTCCTCTCTCAATGTAGCCACATGTGCCAAGTACTCAGAACTGTGTATAAGAGTGCCCAACTCATGTCTAAACTTATGCAAACTCTCCAATGCAATAATTGTGAGGCTAATCTAGTTGGGCCTGGACGAATTATGTCATGTCCATCTGTGCACTCTCTCATCATATGTAAGATTCTATTGTGTCCATAAATAAAAGTAGTAATTATTTGCGCCTTGGACACCAAGTCATGCACATGTTTATCTTTGCCAATGTCCTCCATCATCAAGTCTAAGGAGTGTGCTGCACAAGGGACCCAATAAAGATGATGCAGTTTTGCCATCAATTTTCTTCTAGCTGCCTTGTAACTAGCTTCATTATTAGTGACAACTTGAACTACATTTTCCTCACCAATTTCTTCAACCATCTCATCCATGAGCCTACACAAGTAATCTGCATTCTTTATTTGTCCACTTGCATCTACAGATTTCATGAAGACTGTACCCTCACTGCAATATACAAGAAAGTTAATCATAGACCTTCTTGTTGTTCCTGTCCATCCATCACACATAAGAGTACAACCTCATGACATCCATATACCTTGAATGATGCCACCCAATCCTTTATCTCAGTCAATCCCTCTTGAAGATATTTGCCATAAATCTCCTTTGGTGTAGGAGCTTTCAACCTGGGCCTGACTCACCAATGGAATCTATCATTGTCTAGAAGTATGGACTAGATGCTGTATGGGCTGGGACCCCTGCATGCAAAAACCATTTTACAATATTTTTACTACATGTTTGGCGGAAGCAGCTGTGGCTTTTACCCCTTTCAATGCATGCTTTATGCCAGGCTGTTTTAATGAAGGTTTTCTGTGCATAAATGTGTCAACCCCACTAGTTGGTCCCGTTCCCCTCATTGAACCACCTCTCCTAACTACGGTGGTGTCGATGGCCTTGTTACACTAGCCCCTAATGATGATCCTTCTCTTGTACTATGGAACCTCCGCATGTCACTTTCCAACATGGCAGCACGGCGACTCTGCCGCAGTCCTTCTCGCCATTCTCTCTCATTAGGTGAGAGATCCTCATAATTTGTATCATCTGACTCATCAAAATCAACAGGAATTTGTCTTCCTTTCATTACAGCCTTACTTTTTCCCTTCCCAGAAATCTCTTCATGCAATTCTTGTTGTTGTTGAATACATATGCCTCTTTGTTGTTGTCTTGCAGACATGTACTCTTTCATCTCATTCATCAACTCTCGTAGACATTGTTTACATTTTACTACGTTTGTTCCCATACTTGCAATATGTTGTTTTAAGCGGTATATGTCACGCCCCGATGCGAAATATCGGAGCGCGAAGGCAGTTGCAAGAAAGGTATCGAGCAAATACTAGACATCAAACCATTGCACATTGAATAATACTAAAGCAAATCTTTCTCATTAATAACTTTTCAAATGTCTAGTTACAACCACTAATATCAGAGCCATTCTATAGGGCCCGATTACATTGCAAAAAGAATACCAACTACAACTCTAAGATAACATAATGACTCGAGGGTACTCCTGGCTTCACTCTTGGTTATTCCCTTCCTCGTGAGTGTATGTGTCATCCTCGTTCTCACCTGAAACACAACATCAAATAACGTAGGGTGAGCGATAATGCCCAGTAGGACTTAAATCTCAGGCTCAAGCAGGCTTTAAATAATTAACACATTTATGGCAAAGTATCTAAAGATAGCAGGTACAAGAGAGTCAAAATATAGCAAGAGATAGCACAACAGGTAACAAGATAGCACAATAGCACGAGATCGTGTATTTTTCCAAAATAGCACAAGTATCGAGTGTAGCACGAATAGCAGGATGGCCATAGCACAACTAGCACAAGTATGGTAATAGCTCGATGAGTATAGCACTTGTTTGTCATTCTAGACATCGAGAGAGTTTAGCACATTTGTGTTTTAATTGTCATATAGATAGTCGAGATAGATAGCACTTGAGTGTAATGCCAAACACTCTGATCATTTAACTCCCATGGGCACTAGCACTTTCGAGCGCACATCCCAGGACTAGATCGGCCCTTTATATATTGCCAGGCATTGGTTATATTGTTTATCTTTAGACAATCAGTTAATGGCCAATATAGAGTACCAAGAAGTAGATGAGAGCACTAGATGAATAGACGAGATAGTAGAGTGAACGTGAATAGATGAGTGAATAGAGTATAGATGAGAGCTAATGGACATTACATGTAATGCGACGGGTAAACAGGCGATAGTAATAGTTGCACAACACGCGCACGTCGTATTGGCAGTCAGGTGGAACTCACGACCCTACCACTGGCCATGTTAAGCATAGGTCCGGAGGTCCGGCGTGATTCAAGGTAAGAGCGAACTTCTAATAGCCGTTTGGATCATATAGATCCCTAAAGATGTAATGGGTGTTAGGGTACAACTGGCTCGTTGACCATGTGGGAATCCATGATCAGAGGAGACTTATGGAGGCCTTGTGCAAGGGTTCACTAGTCGGCGAAAGGAATATCCGACGGAGAGTTCACCACAAGCCAAGTAAAGTGTGTATAAAATAGGTGCTTGACGTTCTAAAGGAATTCTAGAATAGTGCAACGTCGATATCGGTATATAAACAACGCAAGAAACGAATACAAGTCCTTTAAAATAGGGCAATTAATATACTTTATTGCAATAAATTACCAAATACATTATGAGATATTTTATGCCAGATTTCAGCCATATATGGATAGTTCATGTGTGTGCATGTGTAAGAGAAATCATAGATAGAATAAGTCGGGAATATGTATTTTAAATAATTCAATGTAGCTCCATTTTTAAAACAAGTTTTTATTGGGGGTATAACTGTAAAAAGGCGTAAGAATTATTTAGAAAGCGACAGAAATAATTTTTATGGCTTTTTATGCAAAATCCTGTGAAGGCGACGTACCCATGTAAGGGTCGCGACAGGTACGGGGCAGATCGCGACAAGCACATGCATGGGTCGTGACATGACCTGCGGATCAGGCACTGAGAACACGACAGGGGCGGAAAAGGATCGCGACAGGACGAGCACAGAGATCGCGACGGCTTACCTGTCGCATCCTGAACGCGACAAGTGGACTGTCGCAACAAGACCCAGAAGGTGACATATCGGCTTGTCGCGATCTGGTGGTCTGCGCCTGGCTCTGACAGGAATCAGACCAGGCTTGGGTTTGCAGGCCAACATGAATCAAATTGATACAGGGTGCTTTGGAAAATTAGAACAAATCACATGGTTTATGAAAATCCATGAAACAAATTTTTAACAACTCTAGACAGGCCAAGGTACATGCAGTAATTAGGAATTTGCAGATTTCAAGGAATTCGATAGGCCTTAAATTCATGCAACATGAAGAACAAGAACAGTGAGCAACTTGAATAGACGATTTAATTCACCACTAGAGTGAATCAAATTTAGGGCTTTCAGGGTCAAAAGATGCCTATCAACCCTCAGTCCTTACTCAAAAAGTTTCATGACATGAGGACGAGTGGATTTGAAGATATGCACCAAAGAAAGGGGCTCGGGGTCATGAAGTGTACAGAACTTTGAAAATTCATAAGAAAAAATTTAATAGATGGAAAAATATGAAACTTGGGGGTTTCGTCTAAGAGGGTAGGAAGAACCTACAGACGAGATTTCAAAATTTTAGCTTGTGAGAATGTCTACCTTTGACTCGATTTATCTTCTAGGGCTTAGAACTTCAAGAACGAGGAAGAAGCTCCAATAACTCCTTCTCCCCACGAGATCCTCTCCTCCTTGGCCTCTTCTCCACGTCCAACAACCTTTGGCAACGAGCTAGGGTGGCCAAGAGGGTTTAAGAGATATATTTATATAAACACAAGTTCTTATTTCTACTACTACTCAAATTCCTCTTAATTCCGAGATTTCCTAACTCCACCTTTCCTCTCTTGCTTTCCAATCTCTAATTGGGTTAGGATAGTACCTAAATTCGTGCTAGACTATATGGGGTAGGTTTAGGAATCCAATTCCAACTCTAATTGCCACTTTTATTGCTTTAATAACCCCTTTCCAATTATGAGATAATTAAACTCCGAATTTAGGGTATTTTCTTATTATTCCCCCTTTGTAAATTCATATTTTTGACCCAATAAATTCTAGAGGGTCCATTAAGCAAAGTCCATTACTCTTTTCCATTTAATGCTCTTTTCATTTAAATATCCATTTAGCTAGGTTTTAATTCTTTATTTAAATTTTTATTTTTCTTAAAAATTCAGGTCAGGTTGCTACAGTATACGCCTCCATTCATTTCCTTCCCACAGTGGTTACACCGCACTCTCTTAGAGGCAGCATCAATAAGAACACTGTGTTTCCATCCAATGTCTACTTGTGGGCCTGGTGACTGCTCTTCCTCGTGGCCCTCATCAGCCATAATTGCTAATCCTATAACAAATTAACAATACAAACACATTCACGTGTAAGTATAAAATTATAAACATAATTACATGTAATAATAACGAATTTATAACTAATTTCCCGAAATTAATCACTAATATGATCCTACGAAGGCATAATTAGGTCAATTAAGTGATTGAATAACTTAATTGATCTCCAATTGTGCTAATAGAATAAAAACCCGAATTTTCAAACCCTAATTAGGGTGAAATTTGGGGATTTTATCTAATTTCCCAAAATTAAACAGTTACATTATCAAACAAAGGCATAATTAAGTCAATTAAGTGATTGAAACACTTAATTGATCTCTAATTGTGCTAATAGAACAAAAACCCTAATTTTCAAACCCTAATTAGGATAAAATTTGGAGATTTTATCTAATTGACAAAATCTAGGGGAGAAGAAGAAGATATAACAAGATTAAACATTTATGCATGTATTTTCATTTTTTTCAAAATTTATAACTAAATTACGAAATTAAAAAATATATATACCTTAAGAAGAAAAACTTCTCTCTTGCTTGAGTAAGATCTCCTGAGATCTACTCAAGAAGATCTCCCTTGGGCTTTGCCTTTGGATGTGCTCCTTCTAACCTCTTTGAAGTTTCAAAGAGAACAAAGGGTTTAGAAGAAAAAGAAGGAGAAGAGGAGGAGGATGAAGAAGAGGAGGAGGAGGAGGCCGGCTGGGGAGGAGGCTGGCGGTAGTGGAGGAGGCCAGAGGCGGTGGAGGAGGAGGTTTCCGAAGCTGGGGGAAGGGGGAGCACCCTTGCGTGCTTCCCTAGATGCCCAAAACCTGCAAAATATGGTGTCCTCGGGTGGGATCGCAGAACTAAGGGGGATCGCGCCGGATCGACCCTTATCGGGTCAGATCGAATAGGGATCGATCGACTTTGCTTGATAAGGTGTCGATCCCGCGGGCAAAGTCCAAATTCAAACTTAAACCCGCCGGATCGATGGAATCACGTTAGGATCGATCGATCCCTGTTCGACTCGAGCGATCCAACTCAGATCCTGCCGAGTTGGGTTGATCCACCCTGAAAACAGGGATTTTGGGAGGTTTCCAGGCAAAATCGGATCCTTACCTGTCGATCTGATCCAGGATCGAGCAATTCTTGTTCGATCCCAGCAATTCTGCATTCCATGTTCGTGTGTCTTGCTGTGTATGCCCCACACTTGGTAGGAACTGAAAGACTTAAGGCAAATCGGTTCATGGATGGGCTCAGGCCATGTTCATTGAATGGCTCGGACCACACAACATTCAAACCTACACTGAGATGGTCCAAAGAGCTCAGCTGGTAGAAGACACCATGGCCAAGTAGAGGGCATGAGGGGCAAGGACAACTCCAAGCGGTCTTCGTCAAGAAGGGAGCACCTAATATTGCTCCAACTTTTCGTAACAACAACGTCAACAACAACAACAAGAGGCCGAATGCCGGAAGAGATGTTGCTGGAGACAAGAGAGTCAAAGTGGAAGGTAGGCAGTTGGCTGAAAACTGCAAATTCTATGATAACCGGGGCACCGAGCTGAAGAATGCTGGAAGAAGCTCGGGGCATGCTTGAGATGTGGTGGTCGTGACCACCGTATTCCTGACAGTCCAATGATGAAGGACCAACTAGACAAAGCCCCGAATGTACCACAATGTCAAGGACGCCATAATGCTGTCCTAGAAGCTGACCTACCCAAGGAAGGGGTATGGTGGAAGGTACCATTTTCATACACTCGCAACCTACATTGTGCTTATTGATACTGGAGCTGCATATTCATTTATTTCCACCACATTTGCTGCAACTCTACCTGTCAAATATGTACCCTTGAAATCCAAGATCACTGTAGCCTCTCCACTAGGCTCAGAATCTGAACTCACTCACTACTTGCCGAAATGTGAAACTATAATTGGAGGACACAATCTCCCTGCCGACCTTATCTGTTTAGACATGAAGGTTATGATGCCATTTGGGTGTCGATTGGCTAATTGAATATGACGCTGATGTAAACTGTCGCCATAGGAGGGTCACTTTTAAAAGACCAAACCTTCCAACTCTATCACTACTTGGCACCCGTTATCACAAACACCCTATCTTGATATCCTCCCTAAAGGCTTCTAAGCTGATCAACCAGGGTTGTAATGCTTTCCTAGTTTCCGTCTTGGCAACTGAAAAGAAGAAACCAACCCAAGAAGACATTCCAATAGCCAGGGACTATCCTGATGTATTTCCAGAGGATTACCTGGTACACCACCTGAGCGGAAGGTAAACTTCACCACTGAGTTTGTAGCAACCTGAATTTTTACGAAAAATAAAAATTTAAATAAAGAATTTAAAACCTAGCTAAATGGATATTTAAATAGAGCATAAAATAAAACTCATTAGATGGAAAAGAGTAATGGGATTTGCTTAATGGATATTCTAGAATTTATTGGGTCAAAATATGAATTTACAAAGGGAGAATAATAGGAAAATATCCTAAATTCGTAACTAAATTATTACCTAAATAGAAAAGGGGTATTTAATGCATTAAATAGCTAGTTTGAGTTATAATAGGATTCCTAAACCTACCCCATATGGGTTAGCACGAATTTGGATCTCTTCCTAGTCTAAATAGAGATTGGAAAGCAAGGAAGGAAGGAGGAAGTAGGAAATTTCAGAATTTAAGAGGAATTAGAGTCCTATTAGGAAATAGAAAGAGGAGAAGCTTAAATACTCTCCTAAAACCCTCATGGCCGACCCAAGCTCGTGCCAAAGGATTCCTGGACCAGAAGGAGAGGCCAAGGAGGAGGAGATTTCGTGGGGAGAAGAACCTTTCAAGCTCTCAACCCCGTTCTTCAAGTTCTAGCCCTAGAAGAGGAAATCGAGTCAAGGTAGGCATTCTCAAAAGCATAAACCGTGAAACTTTTTCTGTAGGATCTCTCTACCCTCTGGAACAAAACCCTCAAATTTCATAATTTTCCAGCGATCAAATCTTTTCTTATGAGTTTTCAAAGTTCTGTAGTTCTTATGACCCCGAACCTTCATGCTTAATTCATATCTCCTTGAATACTCTATCTCATGCCTCCAAATTTTAATGGGAGATACTGATGCATGATGGGTATCTTTTGCCCCTAAAAGCCCTAATTTCTATTGAGCATGTTACTCGAATTAAATCGATCTTGCTCCCTGTATCATGTTCTATGTTACTTGTTCTTGTTCGTTCTCAAACCATGTTCAAACCATGCTCTCTCTCTAATTCCGATTTATTGGAAGTACCCTTACATGTCTAGTTTAATTTGAAACTGGTTTCATGAATTTTCGTTGACTATATAATTAGTTATGATTTCCTGAACGACCCTGTATCGAAATTTCAATGTTTTGGCCCGCAATCCAATGCCTGGTCTGACTCCTGTCGTAGTCAGGCGCAGACAACCAGAAGGCGACACCTCGATATGTCGTTTTCTGGGGCCTGATTGCGACACCCTCCCTGTCGCGACCAAGAAGGCGACAGGTGAGCCGTCGCTTT
Organism: Colocasia esculenta; assembly: GCA_014218235.1. Classification (NCBI taxonomy): domain Eukaryota; kingdom Viridiplantae; phylum Streptophyta; class Magnoliopsida; order Alismatales; family Araceae; genus Colocasia; species Colocasia esculenta. Next base: position 142,771,210 of record CM024755.1, on the reverse strand, counting down.
CTCAGTTCCCGATTTGCATGCCCTGTCGCGACCTGTGCAAGATGTTGTCGCGTTCTGCCTGGCCCATGTCGCCATCCTTACAGCCCTATGTCGCCTTCACAAGTTTTTGATGAAAAACCCATAAAAAAATAAAATAACCTATACGCCTTCTTACCGTTATACCCCTAGTAAAAACCCTACTTAAAAAGGATGCTATATTGAATGATTTAAAATACATGTTCATGACTTATCTCTATCTATGATTTCTCTTGCACGTGCACACACTTGAACCATCCATTTATGGCTGAAATCTTACAGAAAATATCTCATAATGTATTACAATGAAGCATATTAACTGCCCTATTTTAAAGGACTTGCATTCGTTTTCTTGCATTGTTTATATACCGATATTGACGCTCCACTGTCCTAGAATTCCTCTAGAACGTCGAGCACTTGTTTTATATACACACTTTTCTTGGCTTGTGGTGAACTCTCCGTCGGATATTCCTTCGCCGGACTAGTGAACCCTTGCACAAGGCCTCGTAAGTCTCCTCTGATCATGGATTCCCACATGGTCGACGAGCCAGTTGTACCCTAATACCTATGATACCCTTTAGGGATCTATATGATCCAAACGGCTATTAGAAGATTCACTCTCATCTTAAATCACGCCGGACCTCTGGACCTGTGCATAACAAGGCCAGTGGTAGGGCGTGAGTTCCACCTGACTGCCAATACAACGTGCAGTGTTGTGCAACCGTTACTATCGCCTGTTTACTCGACGTGTTACGTGCAATGTCTACTAGCTCTCATCTATACTCTACTCGCTCACCTATTCACGTTCACTCTACTAGCTCAACTATTCATCTAGTGCTCTTATCTACTTCTTGGTACTCTATATTGGCCATTGACTGATTGTCTAAAGATAAACAATATAACCAATGCCTGGCAATATATAAAGGGCCCGATCTGGTCCTGCGATGTGCGCCCGAAAGTGCTAGTGCCCATGGGAGTTAAATGATCAGAGTGTTGGCATTACACTCAAGTGCTATCTATCTCGACTATCTATATGACAATCAAAAACACAAAACGTGCTATACTCTCTCCATGTCTAGAATGACAAACAAGTGCTATACTCGTCGTGCTATTACTATACTTGTGCTAGTTGTGCTATGGCCATCCTGCTATTCATGCTATACTCGATACTTGTGCTCTTTTTTGGAAACTATACTCGCTCTCGTGCTATTGTTCTATCTCTTGCTATATTTTGACTCTCTTGTACCTGCTATCTTTAGATACTCTGCCATTAAATGCATTAATTATTTAAAGCCTGCTTGAGCCTGAGATTTAAGTCCTACTGGGCGTTATCGCTCACCCTACGTTATTTAATGTTGTGTTCTCAGGTGAGACTGAGGATGACACATACACTCACGAGGAAGGGAATGACCAAGAGTGAAGCCAGGAGTACCATCGAGTCGTTATGTTATCTTAGAGTTGTAGTTAGTATTTCCTTCTAATGCAATGTAATTGGGCCCTATAGAATGGCTATGATATTAGTCGTTGTAACTAGACATTTGGAAAATTAATAATGAGAAAGATTTGCTTTAGTATTATTCAGTGTGCAATGGTTTGATGTCTAGTATACGCTCTATACCTTTTCTTGCAACTGCCTTCGCGCTCCGATATTCCGCGTTGGGGCGTGACAGAGTTACTCCCTGGGGCAGCCCCTGTTTCAAAAGCTCCATATCGCATGTCCCCAGTTGAATTGCAGGAGTTGAAAAGATAGATCCAAGAATTGCTAGACCAGGTTTTATTAGGCCTAGCACATCCCCGTGGGGAGCGCCAGTGCTATTTGTCAGAAAGAAGGATGGGACAATGAGGCTATGCATGATTACCGTCAGTTAAACCAGTTGACAATAAAGAATAAGTATCCACTGCCCCGCATCGACGAGCTGTTTGACCAGATCTCGGTGCACAATATTTCTCCAAGATAGATCTAAGATCAGGCTACCATCAACTAAGAATAAAGGAGGAGGATATTCACAAGTCTGCATTCCGGAGTAGATATGGTCACTATGAGTTCGTGGTCATGCCGTTTGGTTTAACAAATGCTCCAGTGGCTTTCATGCAACTTATGAACAATATTTATAGGCCATACTTGGACCAGTTTATAGTGGTGTTCATTGATGACATCCTTATTTACTCCAAATCCAAAGAAGAACACGAGGAACACTTGAATGTTGCTCTGCAAGTGCTCAGAGATAATCAACTCTATGCTAAACTTAGTAAGTGTGAATTCTGGATGGAGGAAGTGTCTTTCCTTGGTCACATCATATCCAAGGAGGTAATCTCTGTGGATCCATCTAAGGTGGAGGCGATAAAGAACTGGGAAAGGCCGACAACTGTGTCAGAGATTAGGAGCTTCTGGGTTTAGCCGGTTATTATCGTCGCTTCATTAAAGATTTCTCAAAGATAGTTGTACCATTGACCAGGCTTACCAGGAAGGAGAATCCATTTGCATGGACTGATGAATGTGAAGAAAGTTTACAGGCATTGAAAGGGCACCTTACCTCGGCACCCGTACTGACACTGCCAGTTGGGGGGTAGTTTTGAAGTATATACCGATGCATCCGGGATCGGCCTAGGCTGTGTGCTGATGCAAAATGGGAAAGTTATATGCTACGCGTCCAGACAATTGAAGAAGCACGAGGACAATTATCATGTACATGATCTGGAGCTAGCTGCTGTAGTCTTCGCCTTGAAGATATGGCGTCATTATCTATATGGTGAGAAATTCATTGTGTTTTCTGACCATAAAAACTTGAAGTATCTGTTTTCTCAGCAGGACTTGAATATGAGACAGCGGAGGTGGTTGGAGTATCTCAAAGACTTCGACTTCATGATCAATACCATCCAGGAAAAGCAAATGCTGTGGCGGATGCTCTAAGTAGAAAGCCAATGATCACATTGTCAAGTTTAATGGTGGACGAATGGAAGTTATTAGAGGACTTCGCCAAGTTAAATATTGATGCTGACATCAAAGAGAAGGGATGCCTGTTGCTAGTGTTAGAGCACAACCTACACTATTGGAGGACATCACAACACTCCAAGATAATGACCGGTACTTGTGGAGATTAAGGCTAATCTAGACTAGAGGCCAGATTTCTCATTAACTGAAGATGGAAGACTATTGTTCCGGGATCGAGTCTGTGTACCGACCATGCGGAGACAAAGAAAATGATCATGGATGAGGCTCACAAGACCAGGTATACCATTCATCCTGGAACTACCAAAATGTATCAAGATTTGAAAAGAAGCTTTGGTGGCCTAATATGAAGAGAGAGGTGGCAGGAATATGTCGCCCGATGCTTAACATGTCAAAAAGTCAAGGCGGAACACTTGCGACCCGCAGGTAAACTCAAATCCCTAGAAATCCCGGCATGGAAATGGGAAGGAAGGATAGGGATGGACTTTATTTTTGACTACCCAGATCTAGAGGTGGATTCGATGGTATCTGGGTTATTGTCGACCGCTTAACTAAGTCGGCTCACTTCTTGCCAGTGAAGAATAAATGGTCAGTAGATGTTCTGGCTACATGTATGTGAAGGAAATAGTCAGATTACATGGAGTACCAGTGTCTATCGTGTCTGATAGAGATCCTAGGTTTACATCCCACTTTTGGAAAGGACTGCACTACTCCTTGGGATCTAAACTAAACT